>PVIH01010550.1:25624-74621 GCA_004025045.1 Sigmodon hispidus
AAAAAAAAAAAAAAAAAAAAAAAAAAAAAAAAAAAAAAAAAAAAAAAAAAAAAAAAAAAACTTAAAAAAAAGCCCAGAGGCAAAACATAGATGAAGAGAAATAGGTTAAAATAAGTTATAAGAGTTACCAAGCTATGAGCTTAAGTTAAGGCAAAGCATTTATAACTAATAAGTCTCCGTGTCATGATTTGGAAACTGGACAGTAACCCAAAAGAAAGCCTGCTACACATTATGGGACAATTTAGAGCAACCAGTGCTAAATAAAATGAGTTCACCAAATCCCTTCCTCCTAGGTTCAAATATCTATGTAGAAGAGGACACAGAAAATTTACTGGCATGAATAATTCCAGGAAACCATGTCTTTCAGACACAAAAGGACTGATGGACATACCAACTCAAAGAGACTGCGACAGTACATACAGGACCTGCACAGTTTGAAAATAGACATGTTTCCAGCATCTGGAGAGGGAAGTGGACATAAAGTTATACCCCCAACCAAGATGCTATTTTCAATCAGTATCCACTAGCAAAAGGAAAATCAAATTTTGTCACTGGCTATATTAGGCCCAGGAGTAGTCTGCCAACACAAAATGAACTCAAGGATTTGTTTATTTGGGTTTTTTGGATTGGTTTGGTTTTGGGTTTCGTCTTATTGGTCTGTTTGTTTTATTTTCATTTTTTGTGGAGTTTGTCTTATTTGTTAAGCAAGAGAGAGAAAGAGAAAGAAAGTACTTAAAGTTCAATGGTAGGGAGGATCTGGGAAGAGTTGTGAAAATGAAAAACATGATCAAAATGTACTGTATGAAAAAGATGTAAATAAAAAAGTCAGCAAAATTGTTTAAAGAACTAGTTAACAGGATTTAATGTAAAAGGAGTGTGATGTCAGTGTGACAATTGTATTCAAGCCTGGAGGAAAAATATGGCTAGCAGAGAGATTTATATATGTATCAGAAATAGATTCACTAAATAAAATAATCTAGAATTAACTTTCAGTTTCCAGATAAACATTTTCTAAGTTTCAGCTTCATAAAGTTTAAATATGCAAACATTTATGATAAGGTACAGCTCATCCAAGGATAATTGGTTAATCCCCAGAAGAACTGATGGTCAAAATGTGATAGTTTTTTTCTGTATTATTCAATCCAAATTTTAAGACATATCTCCAATAATGAATGCAATGTAGAAATTCTCCTTTCAAGGAAGAATTCTTATACATGGCTCAGCTTCTAGGTGCTTTTACTTCTCCCTACAAAATGAAAGTAAATACTAAATAAAAAAAAACAACAGAGTTTAAAATAGAATTAGAATTATCATGTGGTCTTGAAATTTTACTTCTGGCTATATACTCAAAATAATCATGCAAAAGATGTGGAAGTGATGCTCAAAGCACTATTAGCATCAATTGCTTAGCCATAGAAGCATCTCAGGTTTCAATTGATGAATGTCTGGATTAGTAAAATGTGTTCTGTATCACAACACAATACTCTTCAGGCCTAAAAGAGAGAGAAAACTTGGACATTTAAAATAAGTAAAAATGCATATTAAATTTTCAGTAAGCCAAAATCCATAGTGTTAGGAGTCATGTCATACTCGTGTACTCAGGTAATCCCAGAGCAAACGTGGTAGAGACAGGAGAATCTAGAGTTAGAAAGCATCTTTGGCAACATATCAAGTTTGAGGCTAGTCAGGGCTATACACCCTATCTCAGTCCCTTCTCTGTCTCAAATTTATATGCAATAAGCTTGTTAGACCATGTTTCCAGTGAGAAAGTACAAAATGTGTGTTTAAAGCAAAAATAAGGTACAGATCTAAAAGTATAACAATTATTAGGCATCCATATGCAAATTATTTTTCATGATACTGTTAATAATAAATTGAATGTTAAAACTGATTATACACAAACCACTAATAAATGTCACTCCAGTGTTCCATGGTAGAATTATTTATATAATCAATTTTTCACAAAGTTACCTTTAAATCTTCTTTGTAGTATCACCAATTTGTATCATTTTCTAAGAGTGAAGACTTCTATTCTTCTTTGAGTGTAAAATTTGACAATGATGGTATTTTAATATCTGGAGATAAAATGTGTATAGACTTAAAGGCAATGTTTGCCTATGGGTAAAGATTTTCTATCGTTCATATCTTCCTATTATATGTGTACACAGAGAAAACTTCTAATATCTAATGCAAGCAATATCTAGCATTTTAATTTGTCTATTCAAATTGGTAAATAAAAATGCTAACATCACTATGGCTACTTGATATTATATGGAAATGCACATATATCCACATAGTTATAAATTATCTCTCACAAAATGTGGTGATATATTTTATATTTAGTAAAATCATCCTGGAATATCAGAGAACAGAATCAACCACAGTCAAACCAGGAAGATCAGAGACATGATTTTATGCATCTTTTGTTAAACATTTGTAATCAATATATAAGATGTTCTCATTCTTTTTGGATGTCAGAACACAATTATAGAGCCCACTCCAATCAATGTACCCTGAATCTAAACATGCCTTTCTGCCTTGATTTCACACTTTCCCAGATATAACCTATAGTCAATGTCAGACAGTTGTGTTTTAATTGATCTGACCTGAGAAAAGGCTGCTCTGTCAATATATAGTATGTACTTTCTGGTATTTATTTACATGTTTTTCTGATCATGATTTTACTAACCTCAAACAAGCTTCCTTGGATTATTGCTTTATTATATCATGAATAAAAGTACACTGAAACTGAGTTAAGGTTGTCTACAGAATTAGAATGTAGTGTACCCCATTCTTTGAGGTCAACAAAGATCAGCAAAAGTTGACTAAAATATACTTAGAAAAAGAATTTAGCATAACATAAAGACAATGACTCTGTAATTCAACTTTTCAAAGCTGTAAGGAAATACTTGAGGCACATCAGTTTACTAAGGAAAAGTTGATTTTGCTCAGTCTTTGAAGATATTCACATATGCATATGTACATATATGATATTAGGTAGCCAGGACAATAGTAGCACATATACATAGTTTTAAGTTCTTTTACCAGTGGTACTAAATCATAATTTCTGTATGATTTAACCATTTTCTTTTTTTTCTTTTTTTTATGATTTAACCATTTTCTAAGTTTCAGCTTTATAAAGTTTAAATGTGCAAGTACTTATGATAAGGTACAGCTCATCTGAGGATAATTGGTGAGTTGCCAATTACTACATTCATTATATAAAATAATTTTTTATCTATATAATAAAACACATTGAGAAATATATTTAAGAAAAATAAATTCAAATAAAAGCCTATATAATTAAAATAATCTACATATGAACTCTGCTTTCAGTGGTTATCATACTTTAAAAAAGATGAGCATAACCTATTAAATTTAATGTTTACATGGAAATCTAACCCAAACCAGTTAATAGAAAGCATTAATCCTTCTTTATAATGCCACATTCCATATTAAAATTACACTCTAAAAGATATTCACCATCATTACTTGAAAGTGATTAAAACAGTTAATACAAAAAATTATTTTTATATGGAAAAGCAGATGGATCCACAAAATAGCTTTTGTCTAAGTGATCTACACAATTTATAGAGAACTTTTAAATGGGGAAGAAATGGAAATATCAAAACCCATTCAAAAAACAATTAAACTATGAGAGCATAAAAACAATTATAGAATATATCTTACTTCTGATTAAAGCAGGACTATTAGGAATTAGATAATCATGCTTTGGCAGCCATTATACTGCAATTGATTCCAAAAGAGTCGTTAACAGATACTAAAATTAGTAGATGAAGCTCTGATGAGTAAAATCATATTTATATCTTAGTTTCAAATTATTGCTTATTATATACTTAGCTAGGAAAGGAATGTAGGGAAATTTAGAGACAATAGCTCTGTCAGTCAGTGTTCCAAAGTTGTAACAAAGTACCAGAGGTGTGTCTTCCTTATTGGGAGAGGTCTATTTTGCTTAAGGTTTTAGAGTATTCATTCCTTGTTTGATTGGCTGATTTTCACCCTGTGATCCATATGTTATGGTGAAAAGCCATGGTGAAGGAAGAAAGCATTTTATCTCATGCCAGCAAATTTACACAAGCAAATCAAGAAACCATGGGTATTGAAATGGTATGAAAACCATTTCAAACTATAGTAGGTCAAGAAGACATCCACCAGATAGCAATGCACAGACAGGAGTTTATTTGAAATTACTGAGAAATATGAAAATATTTGAGTGTCTGTGGACTACGTAATGATCTTAATATTGAATTTCCAATTTAGATAATTATAGTTAATAGGTTAATAAGATAATGTTTTTCTTTTACAGAATACTTACATACTTAATGGCAAATGAGCAGACCATGTGCCATTTAATCTCTAAACAATGCAGTTTCTCAGTAAGGGGTAGAACGTGGTCCTCACCTCCCCAGATGCTGGAATCTGGCTAGATCAATCTTGTACAGATCTTATGCAGGGAAACAAAACTACTATGAGTTGTTGAGGGCCGTAGTTTCTCAAGTACACATGTTTACATTGCATACAACTTCTCACCATTATCTGGTACCCACATTTATTTCACTCTCATTTCCATGATGTTTCTTGAGCTGTGAGGAGTGGGGTTTGGTGCTGAAACATACAGCATGTGGGGTGAGCACCCAGGCTCTTATTCCTGTCACCTGGGCCACTCATGTACTTCTGCATGGACTATGAGCCACTGCATGAAGAAACTTCTCTGAACAAGAGTGAAAGCAGCCAGCCCTAGCTAGGTTTCTATTGCTTGTATGATGAAACACCATAGCCAAAAGAAAGTTGGGGAGAAAAGGGTTTATTCAGCAAAACTTACACATTATAGTCCATCATTGAAGGAAGTGAGGACACAAACTCAAATAGAGCAGGAAACTGGAGGCAGGAAGTGATGCAGAGGCCAGAGGGCAGTGCAGCTTCCTGGCTTGTTCCTCATGACCTGCTCAACCTGCTTTCTTATAGAAGTCACAGTCAACCAGCCCACAATGGCCTGGTCCCTCCCCCATCAATCACTACTTAAGAAAATGGGTTGCTGCCACAAAGAGCTACAAAGGAAAAATGCCAAGTAACTTATAAAGGCTAATCCATCAGAATAATACCTGACTGCTCAATAAAAACAATGAAAGCCAGAAGATCTTGGACAGATGTTATCCAGACACTATGAGACCATGGATATAGCCCACACTACTATACCTAGCAAAACTCGCAATCACCATAGATAAAGTAAACAAAATAGTCCATGACAGAATCAGATTTAAACAATACCTATCCACAAATCCAGCCCTACAGAAATCACTAGAAGAAACACTTCAACCTAAGCAATATAGATACACCCACAAAACTACAAGCAATAGATAATCTCAAAGAAGGGAAACACACACACATTTGTTATACCAAATAAAACAGGAATTAACAATTACTGGTCATTAATATTCCTAAATATAGATGAACTCAATTCACCTATAAAAAGACACAGACTAACAGAATGGATACAAAAACAGAATCCATCCTTCTGCTGTGTACAAAAAATACATCTCAACTTCAAAGACAGACACTACCTCAGAGTAAAGAGTTAAAAAAAGCCTTTCCAATCAAGTGGACTTTAGAAAGAAGTTGGTGCTGCTATCCTAACATTTAAATTTTATATTAATATATCCAATATAATCTATTTTTATAATCCAATCTATATTTTTCTATGTATCTATCTATCTATCTATCTATCTATCTATCTATCTATCTATCTATCTATATAATATCTAAATAGATTTCAAACTAAAAATAAATCAACATATTTATCTGAAGAAACATCCATTAAGATGAAATCTCAATCCTGAACATTTATGCCCTCAATACAAGGGCACCCAAATATGTAAATGAAAAATTACACTATTAAAGTTTAAATAACACATCAAACATCACAAATTAATAGTGGAAAACTTCAACATCCCACTCTCACCAACTGATAGGTCTACTTGACAGAAACATAACAAAGAAATAAGAAATTTAATAAATAGTATGACTCAAATGGAATTAACAAGTATATGCAAAACATTCCATCCCAACACCAAAGAATATACTTTCTTCTCAGCATCCCATGGAACTTTCTCTAAAATTAACTACATAAAACAAATACGAATAGATACAAAAAATTGTGAACAACCCCTTGTATACTATCAGACCACCATAGACTAAATTTAGAGGTCAACAATAACACAAACCACAGAAAGCCTACAAACTCATGGAAACTAAGCATCTCTCAATTAAACCACCTCTGGGTCAAGAAAGAAGAAAAGAAAGAAATTAAAGACTTTCTAGAATTCAATAAAAATGAATTCACAAAATACCCAAACTTATAGGACACAATGAAAGCAGTGCTAAAAGAAATTCTCATAATACTAGCTGCCGACATTAAAAAAAAAATTTAGAAATCTCACAGAAAAGACTTAACAGCACAGCTGAAAGCTCTACAAGAAATAGAAGCAATCTCACCCAGAAGGTGTAGATAGCAGGAAATAATCAAACTTAGGTGTGAAATCAATAAAATTGAAACAAAAAGAACTATACAAAGAATCAATGAAACAAAGAGTTGGTTCTTTGAGAAAGTCAACATGATAGACAACCACTTATCCAAACTAACCAAAAGGCAGAGAGAAAATATCCAAATTAACAAAATCAGAAATGAAAAGGGGGACTTAGCAACACCAAAGAAATCAGAGAATTGTTAGGCCATACTTCAAAACTCTGTACTCTTCAAAATTGGAAAATCTAAGAGAAATGGACAATTTTCTGAATAGGAACCCCACTTACCAAAATTAAATTATAAACAACTTAACTATAACCCCTAAGGAAATAGAAGTTGCTACTAAAAGGCTCCTAACCAAAAAATTCCCAGGGCCAGACAAGTTCGGTGCAGAATTCTACGAGATTTTCAAAGAAAAACTAATACTAATACTCCTCAAATTGTTCCACACAATAGAAACAGAAGAAACATTGTCAACCTCTTTTGATGAGGTTACAGTCACCCTGATACCCAAACCACACAAATATTCAACAAAGAAAGAGAATTACAGACCAATCTCTGCCATGAATATTGATGCAAAAATACTCAATAAAATAATGGCAAACCAAGTCCAAGGACACATCAGAAAAAAAAATCATCCAGCATAATTGAATAAGTTTCACCTCAGAAATATAGAAACCATTCAACATATGAAAATCTGTCAGTGTAATCTACCATATAAACAACCTGAAAGAAAAGAATCACATGATCATCTAATTAGATGATAACAAAGCCTTTAACTAAATCCAACACTCCTTCATTACGTGAGTCTTAGAGAGATCAGGAATACAAAGAACATTCCTAAACAAATTAAAGGAAATATATAGCAAACCAACAGCCAACATCAAGCTAAATGAAGAAAAACTCAAAACAATCCCACTAAAATCAGGAGCAAGACAAGGCAGCTCACTCTCCCCATATCTACTCAATATAGTACACAAAATTATAGCAAGAACAATAAGAAATCTAAAGGAGAGGGGATACAAATTGGAATAGAAGAAGTCACACTTTTGCTATTTGCAGATGAGTAATAGTATACATAAGTCACCCCAAAATTTCTACCAGAGAACTCCTACAGCTGAAAAACACCTTCAGCAATTTGGCAGAGTACAAAATTAACTTTAAAAAAAAAAAACAAAACAAAAAAAACAAAAACAAAAAAAAAAACCCTAGTAGCCCTCCTATACACAAGTGAAAAAAGGGCTAAAAAGAAAATCAGGGAAACATTACCTTTTATAATAGCTGCAAATAACATCAAATATCTTGAGGTAATTCTAGCCAAAGAAGTGAAAGACCTGTATGACAAGAACTTTAAGTCATTGTCATTTAAGTCACTGCAAAAAAAAAAGATGAAAGATCTCCCATGCTATTGGATAGGTAAAATCAACATAGTAAAAATGGCAGTCTTACCAAAAGCAATCTACAGAATCAATGCAATACTCATCAAAATCCCAACACAAACTCCACAGACCTCCAAAGAATAATATTCAACTTCAAATGGAAAAACAAACAAACAGAAAACCCGGAATTGCTAAACAATCCTGTACAATAAAAGAACTTCTGGAGCATCAACATTCTTGATTTCAAACTTTACTATAAAGCTACAGCTAGGTATTGGCATAAAACATATATGTGGATCAATGGCATTGAATTGAAGAACCTGACATTAATTCACATACCTATGAATACCAAATTTTGACAAAGAAGTGAAAAATATACAATGGAAAAAAGAAAGCATTTCAACAAGCTGGCATAACTGGATGGTGATGTGTACATCTACCCAACGGAGTACTACTCAGCAGTAAGAAAAAATTATATCCTAAAATTTGCAGGCAAATGGATAGATTTGGAGAATAGGGAGAAGAGAGAGTGACTGGGAGGGGCAGGAGGGGGAAGGGAAGTTGAACAAGGGGATACATAGATAAAAAAAATGAGACTTTATTCACAATAAAAAAGAAAAAATGGGGTTCAGAACAAAATAGTTATCTCAACAGAAGAATTTCAAATGGCAGTAAGACACTTAAAGAATTGCTCAACAACCTTAGCCATCAGAGAAATGAAAATCAAAACAACTCTGAGATACAATTTTACACCTGGCAGATTGGCTAAGATCAAAAACACTGGGATAGCCTATACCAGAGGGAAGTGGAGCAATGAGAACACTCCTCCATTGCTGGTGGGGATGTAAACTTGTTCAGCCACTTTGGAAATCAGTATGGTGGTTTCTAGAAAAAATATGAGTCAAACTATCTAATGAGCCAGCAATACAATTCTTGAGCAAATACCCAAAGGATGCATATTCCTACCCCTAGGACATTAGCTCAACTATGTTAATTGCAACATTATTTGTAATAACCAGAACCTGGAAAAAACCTAGATGCCGTTCAATGAGGAATGGATTTCAGAAGTGTGGTACATTTACACAATGAAGTACTACTTGGCAGAAATAAAAAAAAAATTCTGAATTTTTTAGGCAAATAGATGCAGAAAAAAAATCATTCTGAGTGTGGTAACACAGACCAGACCAAGAAAGATAAAGATGGTGTGTACACATGCATAGGTGATAGCCAGGCTACAGTTCATAACCCATGAGCAGCTAGGTAACAAGGAGGAACTTAAGAAAGACATCCATGGATCCCCCTGGGAAGGGGAAATAAAAAAGATCTGACTAAATTGAAACCACATGGGAGAGGGGGAAAGTGGAGGTGAGAAAGGAACATGAGGGAATGGGATGGTTGAGTTGAAGGAACAACAGAGTGAGATAAGAATGACATAGATACCTTGATAGAGGAAGCCATTGTGGGGTTAGAGAGAAATCTGATGTTAAGGAAATACTCAAAAACTCACAAAGATGACCCCAGCTAAAACTCCAAGCAGTAGTGACTGGACTTTCCCTATAATCAAATGAATGACCAGCTTAAATTGTCATTATGTAACTTTAATTCTGCAACTGATGGAAGCAGATGCACAGATCTGTAACTAAGTACTGAGTAGAGCTCCCAGTCCAGCCAAAGGGAGAGAGGAGAGATTATATGAGCAAAAATGCCAAGATCATGATGAGCAAACCCATAGACACATCTGCCAGGAGCTATTGGGAGCTCACTAACTCTGAAATGACAGCTGGGGAAGTTACATGGGACTAAACTAAGCCCCCTGAATGTGTATGGCAGATGAATGAGATGAATGGCATGGGCAGTTTGTGGGGCATCTGGCAGCAGGGCCAAAATTTATTTCTAGTACATAAATTGAAGCCCATTCCATTCCATACTGAAGAATACCTTGCTCAGAATTGATACTGGGGCGGGGGGTTGTCCTACTTCAAGTGGATATTCCAGACTGCATTGGCTCATTCTGGGCTTCCTTACCCTCTCTGAGGAATAGATGGGAGGAACCTGGGGAATGACTAGGAAGAGGGGAGGGAGGGAACAGTGGTGAGTATGTTAAAAAAAATTAATAAGAAAGAAAAAAAAAGTCTTTTGCCAGATCATATGAAGGCATTTTCTCAGTTGAGGTTCCCTCCTTTCAGATAACAATAGCTTGTGTCAAGCTGGCATAAAACTAGCCAGCACACTAACTTTGGGCTTTTGGAAAAGATTATAGAATCATGCATGTAATTCTGTCCTCCAGAACAGGCCTTAAATTCAACCCAAATGCAGTTAGTTACTCCATAACGGTCATTCTATTCATTTAATGGACACATCTGTCCTGCTAGGTCAGTATTGTAGCATGTATGATAACAGTGCTTGCTAAGAGTGTTGACACCTTAGCAGTTTGCCTAGCAAATTCTGGCACTATGAAATCTATGAGAAGTTGATAGTTACTAGAGGAGGAAAGGATCCTCCTTTTTATAAAGATATGATCATTGTAGATTACTTATGCTCCAGCAGATGGCTCCACCCAAACACATAATAGAAGCCCTAATTGGTCTTAGCAGAAACAAAATAGAACAATAAAAAAAAAAAAACTGTATTAGAAGAACATGATATTGAAAGAGGACGTTTTGGAAGGGATTGGGGAAGTTGGAGGAAGGAAATGACCGTGAATATGGTTGTGATTCATTCTAATGTGTGTGAAATTCTCAAGGAAAGCTGTTGGCCTTTGGTCTGAAACCTGGCATTTGATTAGCTAATTGTTCTGTACAAGATACTCACATAGCTTTTTAAGTCAAAATTTTGCTTTTACCATAACTTTCACTTTGATTAGACTAGACTTTCTGAGACTAGTCCACAGTCAGCCCATTAAACTCAGATTCCGTTCTACACATTCTTGAATTGCCCAATTTCCCACCACTTTATATAGTCATATTGTGGCTGGCAAGTCACCACATGCTTATGCTGTATGACATATTTCTATGAAAATTCATGTTTTATAATTTCTAAGTACATCACTAGTTTGGATGCTATACCAGAAGGTATCATGGGCACAGAGAAGAACAAAATTAGTTAGTACTTTGTTCTGGACACCCACAGGTTTTCCACTCAAGGCAGTTGGAGAACTTTTACCTGTTACCTATATTTTCTCCCTGCCTTATGCTGATGGTACATGACCCCTTCCCTGCTATTCCTATGTTCACTCTCCCCACTAACCTGGCTGTGGAATGGGATATACAGGCTCTGCTGCCCTTACTTTTAATAAAAACAAGTACACTGATTGTTGGGATCATGTTTGATCTGGCACAAGATGATAATGCTTTACCGGGTTATCTGGTAAATGTCTATAAATGGAGAGGCCTCATGTCTCATGGATGCAGGATGCTGCATAAGAAGCAGTGGGTGGGAGACACTTAGACTCTTTGTACATAGAAGGACTTTATTATTATAACAGAAAGAGAGGTAGGGGGCAGAGTGCTCCCAGGAGGGAAGAAGCAAGAGAGTGGGAATTCTTAAATGGGGTTTGACATCAGAACTGAGAGCAGGGCGTGGCTTCAAAGGCTGAATAGAATCCTAACACTGACCAAGTAGTATCAAGGAATTTACTGCTGATTCACTATGTTCATGGAGTGTTTGAGACCTTTTTTTTAGAACCAGAAGAAATAAATGAGATTACTTTGGGCAGCAGGTTAAGAAGAAAGTTTGAGGATGGTGAGGAAAGAGACAAGGTTACACCAAAAACCAATGGGATGCCAAGTGTGACAGTTGAGATCATTTTCATAATATCCACATGGAAATCATTAGGCATCATTTGTAGTTTCTGTGTCATGTCTTTATACTGATGTTGCAGAAGCCTCACCATACATGACACCAGAGCAAGATTAATGAAAAGTATTCAGTCTCAAAATTAAAATCCACTGGTCATGTTCTGTTAAGATATTCAATGGCAAAATTTGAAAATATCAAGTAACTTTTCTAACTCTTTTGCTAAATTTAAATATTTAATAAAAATTTTTACCTAGTTTTATTTTCAAGTAATTTGTTGGTATTGTTGTAAAATTATAAGTATTTAAAATTTTTCAGTTTTAATTAGTTATAAATTTCAACAAATGTGAGACATAAACAAACTTTTCGGGTTCCCCCAAGAATTGTTAAGAATATAAAAGACCAAGGTCATGTGTTCTTGATTTTCAAAAGAGACCTAAGTTAAGGAAATCGAACAGCTGTATTAGGAACAAATAAAGCTGATTTTCAGAGGTTTCAAGTTTGTTTTATAAATACACATTCACAAGAGGCTTAAGTTCCAGACAGGTGAGTGTGAGGAGGAGGCATCACCGGTAACATCAACAATTAGAAAGAAAAACATTAGCCAGGAAGGAAGATTCTAAACACAGTAGGGAGTTGAGTGAGGATTGGCATATGAAAGCAGATTATCATATCAAAAGAATGGAGCCTTAAAAACAAAAAGCGGTTGTTTCTGCCACATCCTTTTATCCTCAAGGAGAGCATGTGTTCCTAAAGGCATTGGATACTTGTGTGTCCCTTTGTGTTCCACACTCTTCAGTCTCCCAGGGTGAGAATGGGAGAGAGGAGGAAAGACAAAGGAAGAAGAACCCCAACAGTACGGAAGACTGTAGCTGCAGAAGTACAATACATGTGGTTATGTGCTGGAAACAGAGATCAATAATACATTTTCCATTGACATGGAATAAATTATACTTGCATTTTAAGATGTTATTTTGTGTTTCTTTTGCTGTCATTTAACAAAAACATTTGGAAAATCATTATCTTGTTTGAAAAGACATTTGTTTTTTTATATGCCGACATCCAGAATTCTCAAAATACTTTTTCATTTCTAAAACTCCACACACTGATCTATTAGACTATTTAATAACACTGTGTCAGATCTGTCTTTCAGTGTTTCCATTAAGCTGTGACATTTTTGAACCTAGAAAATTGGTCTTTCTGAGTTTATTATCTCAAAACCAAGCACAGGCCTGTATCACAGTCAATAGTCCAGAGGTTCATAAAATCAAGAATGAATAAGTAAATATGACAGAATGAAGTAAAAGTCAATTAAAACCAGTGCATTTTGTGATGTCTCCAAAATAAGCAAGAGGTTACTCTAGTTTTCCTCAATGTAGTTTTAATATAAAAATACAATTTTATAAATTAGAACTTGCAGTATTTAAAAAATAAACCTACCAGGTTTTATTGTTTTATTTTTGTTTGTTTTATTTTGTTTTGTTTTTTATGTTAGTATTGAGTCTAAAGGGATAAATCTTGGTCACTCTTCTATTGGTATGAAGACACAACATGGCCACAGCAACTCTCATAGCATTTAATTGGGGCTCAATGCTGTAGGATGTCTTTCTGTATGCTGTGAATTATCATTGGATAATAAAGGGACTGTTTTGACCCATGGCAAGGCATGATAGAATTTGGTGGGAAATTCGAGCATAGATAACGAGGAAGAAAGGCAGATTCAGAGCAGAGATGACAGGCAGACACAAATGAAAGAAGACAAAATTCTACTCTAAGAAATGGTACTAAGTCACTTGACTAATCATGGATTAGTTTAAGAGTTAAGAGTTGGAAAGGGAGCTTGAACAAGGATATACATGGATAAAAATATGACATTATTCATAATAATAAAAAGAGAACTATTAGAAGCCATAGTAGGAATTGTTCTTTATAACACCTGATTTTTTTTTTTTTTTTTACAACATAGACTACATGGTCTTCAGCAATGCCAAACCCCAAGGGTTATTACAAATAATTATAATCATGCTTCCTTTGTTGGTCTTGTTTAGGAAAGTGTATTTGGATATTTTTAATTTCTTCTTTAATTATAGATTAATATGTTAAATTGTTCATTATGTAAAAGAAATGGTTGTTTTAAAAAAACAAAAAAAAAACAAAACAAAAAAGAAAACTTGGGAGTCTGTTATTCTTGCCTTCTTCCCCTGAAGTGGCGTTTATCTACCTAATATTTGATTCATGGTTTTTAATGTACAATTGGTTACTAAGTGAAATCAACCTATCATTGTCCTTTAAGTTATACTTTAATTTTGAGATATACAAACTCATGCTTGCTGCACATAAAAAAAAAAGAGTTAAGAGTTAGCAAGTAATATGCCTGAGCCATAGGCCAAACAACATGAAATTAAAATGACTTTGCAAGATTATTTGGGACTGTGAGTCCAGTTCTTGGGGGTAGGCTGGGCCAGAAACTTCTTACTACAGCTAGCTTAGAGTTTCAGAAGCTTAGTTCATTATCATCATGGTAGGAAACAAAGCAGATGTGATATTGAAGAAGTTAAAGAAAGTTCTACATCCATATAACCAGCATGAGGAAGAGAGAAATAGATGAGCATTCTATAAGGAACCCCAGGGGGCAGAAAGAATGAGACTTTGGGCTTGGCTTTAGTTTTTAAAACCTCAAAGCCACAAGTACCTATGACACACTTCCTCTAATCAATTCTGTACCTACAAGAACAAAGTTATACCTACTGTAACAAAGACACACCTTCTGACCCTTCTCAAGTAGTACCATTCCCTGATGACTAAGCATTCAAATATATGAGCTGATGGCAGCCATCTTTATTCAAACCACAACAAATGAAAATAATTTTACAAAGTAGCAATTACTGATAGAAAAATAACAAGATTAGGAATTTCTGAATACCATTAGGAAAACACTAATATCACAAAAATAAATTTAACAGCATTTTATTGTTGCTTGTAGTTTGAATTGTAATGAAACCCCTATTTTCCATTTAGTGTGATGTTGTTCCCAATTACACTAAGTTCTTTTGTTTTAGCAGTTCTTTTAGGAAGTCTGATGCATCCTTTAGCACTAGGTGTTACAAGGGTATAATGTGAAGAAACTGAAAACTCACCTGTTCTGTGGATACTCTATATACTTACCCATTGCTACAGTTTTGGCAGGCAGGAAAGCATCTCACTGGAGTAATTCTACTCATTTGTCTTGCCATTTATGGCAAGTAATAGGACAAGAATAGCCAGGTAGGAACTGCAGACTCAGGAACAACCTTCTGCTTTCTACAAGGCAAAGGTAGAAGGAGGGATAATCCTTGAACTTCCCTAGATCTATTCTATTGGTTCTAATAATTACTCCATGATTTTAAGGCTGGGAAAATCAACAATTTATATGAATAAATAAGCAAGAACGATATGAATAAGCAAGCACATGAAATGAATGGGTTAAATGGGGAACATGGCTTCTCTTTCCCAAACATTCCTAACAGAATCCAGCCTCTGTACTAACTCTTCTGTGGAGGCAATAGTGTCATCTAGTGGCAATTTAAGAGTGTTTCACATTAAAAAAAAATTAGGAAAGCTAGAATTGTCCTGGATAAGGTATTTAAAATTTGTTCAAGTAATATCATAACTACTGTTTTAAGCTATATACTTTGACCAAGCAATACCATTTTTACTATTAAGAATTTAATACTTTCCCCACTAGAGAGAGAATTATCATCATATATCACACTCTCTTCCAAGCTCCTTGTTGTACCAAAATCTCTCTGCAAGAAACCACTTTAATATTGACAATAGAAATTTTGGAACAACAGTAGGTAATCTGCAAACCAAAATCTTGTTGTAATACATTGGTAACTGGCAAATTATTCTAATTTACAATCATGACCACAAATTATTCTTCACTCACTTTTAATTGCTATTTCAATCTTTACATAGGCTAAGAGTATGCTTATTCTTTAGGGAACCAAAATATTTATTTCAGTGAATATGAACACAGACACATGTTTTAAAGGTTGCTCCTAAGTTGGTGGCTGTGTTTTGGAAGATTGTAGTAAGTATGGCAGGTGGGACTTACCTGGAGAGGGTGTGTTACTGTGGGATGGGACTTGAGAGTATAGACACTGTTCCTGCTCTGGTCTTACCCACTCAGATGTTATTAGGTTGTCACTACATTTCCATGACAATGAACATTAGCCATTCATACTGTCAGATAAGCAAAACCCTCCTTCTAGTATTCCTTTCCCTAAATTTTAAATTAATTTCTAAATTCCTTTTTAAAAACCAACATGGTATTGGAATAAAATAGTAAGTTAAACAGAATAAAGGTTTTATTTATAAACCCAGGTAACTATATGTAACAATTTTTTGAAATATTGTGGTGTATTTACTAGGAAGACTAATCAAACATAGGTATAACATAATGGAAAGACTATTAGTCAGCCCTTGACCTCACTTAGTGCTCAGGATCCCAGTTTGGTCTTGAGTTTTTCTCAGAGTGAGAGTTTAAGCACAAAAACTCTATCCTGGGTTGACATATTGCAGTTAACAAGAACACTTAGCCAGAACCATAAATACAGAAGCCAAAAAGCAAGATTGATACAGTTAGAGACTTTCCCATAATTATGGGCTTTATTGAATTATTTTTTGTTTTAATTTTTGTAGGTAGTGCTGTCTTCGTGCTGAGTTTTACAACCTTAATGGCATTTTCATCATGGAGTCAGCTATGCTAAATTCTGGAGCCCTCCTAATGTCTATGGTCCTGTCACATTCCCACTGGCTTGAATGAACAAGTCAAATTGTGAATTCATCTTATTTTAGTTTAAGAAACAGGGCCCCACTGTTGATGCAATCAGAATGAGAATTAAAGGTGTAGTCACCAGTGCTGATGACAAAGTACTTAACCAGGGGGACAGGTTCCAGTTATCTGATATCTCTCTCTCTCTCTCTCTCTCTCTCTCTCTCTCTCTCTCTCTCTCTCTCTCTCTCTCTAAATCATGGCAAGGTATTTTTATTACTCCTAATCAATTAGCATAGAAACAACCAATTTCCCCCCAAAAAGCCAAACATAGTCTTCTTTATCTTTTGAGAAGGTAGTCTAAGCCTCTCTAATTTTGTGGGATAATATCTGCAAAAGAATCTATTATTTTAGTACATTTTTGGCTTCATCAACCTGTCTACTTAGTTGGGAAAACATCTGAAGAGGCACATGTTGTCAAGTCATTGGCACATGTCCACCAAGTAGTCTCAGGAGCTTGGTAATATTGCTGGTATCCAGAAGAATTAACCCATAAGGCAGAATATCAGGCAGCAGCATACAAGGAAGAGCCTAGGCTAATGATTTTGGATATTAGACAAGTTTTATCCCCTTATAAGTCCTCTAACATTGGCTTGTGCTTCCCCTAGTCACAGTAAGTTTTTTCAATCTAAGAGCTGGTAGTCTGGTTAGTTCCTATCCCTATGTAGTAGTATAGGGGCCAGGTGTCTAAGCCTACCAGCAATTCTGTTCCATCTGATTTTTGACTGGGGATGATTACTTCTATCCTCAAGGTCCTTTCCTGGGCACAGAGTCTAATTCCCTGGGCTTTTCCTATTTCTCAAAAGGAAGAATTTTTATTTAAGGAAGCCTTGGTTTTACATAGTTTTTGTAATGCAAATTATTCCTTTGTATCTAGCAACAAAGAAGCCCAAAACACAGGGCATGTGTAGAATTGTAAACTTTATATTTTTTAATCTCAAAAGATAAATTTCCATACCTATAAAAATACATTTAAAGTGGTCATCAGGAAGTAAAGGTCAAGATGGAATATGAGTTGCTTGTTTGCAGTTATATTCACTAATACCTTTCCTTTATCTTTTTTCCTCAGTTTCCAGTCAAGGCCTGAGAGCAGTGAGGGTTTGGTCATGACCTTGTATTCATACCACACTTAAGACCCAGGGGAAGTTTGAGGGGCAGGAAGTAAAAGGGTTCCAGGGCCCAGTAAAATCCTAATTTCAATGGGTCAGTGGTCCAGAGACAGTCCATTTGGTGGCAGCATCTGTGGCTTCTACTTCCTTGCCTTGGGTGTCGTAGGTCCACAGGGTAATGTCAACTGTCTTCATGCCAGAGGAGTGGCAAGAATCATCTTGTAGGCCTTGTAATGTTTGTTTAGCATTCCTTTGGCTATTCATTTTTTCCCCGTGGTATCAGTGGATCAAACAAGGAGAAACTGGTGGTGGACTCAGGGCAGGTAGGTCTCTCAGATTGTTTAACAATGAACACACTGCATGGAGAATTGGCGGGCCTGTATTGACTTGATATAGAGATCATTCGAGAGTTCTGCCAATTGCTGGTTTCTGAGCCTAGAGAGCAGAGTGTGTTTTGTGTGCATGTATTGGGAGGGGTGTCTTTTAAACATAATTTCATGGGGTGGTAGATGCCTTTCTGTATAGAGTGCATTAGTCAAAGCAAAGCAAAGGAAGAAAGATGATCCCATCCTTTGCTTGAATCTAAAGAGTTTTGTTTACATCCTATTTTTTGTTTCCATGCTTTGTTTTTTTACTTTTATACCCAGAAGTTCTATCTGCATATTGAAATTTTCAATTTATGTCTAAAGCTTTAGCTATCAATTGAGAGGTTTGGGCTATGTCAGACCCTGTTGCTAGGGGGAGAATCAATGTGGGACCAGGAACATTTTAATTAACTACTATATGAACAGTTTAGTCTCAGAGGGGAATGCTTTGACCACCTAGAAAAGCTATCTATAAAATCTAGCAAGTACTTTTATTCTCCACCAGAAGGCCAGATCTCATTGAAGTCAATTTTGTCAGAGTTTACCAAGGTGTTGATCTCTCATTTGTAACCTTTCCTAGGTAAAGACTCTCTGTTTTGGGTTCACTTGAGCACAAACCTTGGCAGCTGGCAGAGAAAACCTGTATTAGCCTGTCTAGTCCAGGTATAACATGCCTTGGTGTGAGAAACTCAGAAAGTTTTGTGGGTCCTAGATGAATAGCCTGAGGAGGGTTTGTTACCAGAGTCCTGACAGCTGTTCTGGAAAAATGACCTTTCCCTCTGATGACCCCAGTCAATCTATGGGTATGAACTGTTCATTTCTTCTTTTCTATGGAGTATGAGGCAGCTTCCAGTACGTCATCAGAGTATCAGTAGGCTCCACTGGTTTCAGGGCCGTTTGTTGGGAATCCAAGTCAAAAGCTCATTATTGTAGGCCAGCAATAGCCTCGAGGAGGGCCAAGGTTTTTAAAAGTCCTTTGTCCCCTCCATGGTGAGAAGCCCTCTTTTCCTATAGAACTTATCTTGGGCATGGCCAGTAGTAAAGCATACTAACTCACAGTTCCTTTATATGTTGGTAGAATACCCATTTCCATATCTGAGAACATGAGGGAGATCAATCAATCTTTCTTTCTAGGCTGAGGTACCTGGCTAGGGCCCAAATCATTTCCACTGAAGTACTGCAGCTTCCATATACCTGGTTCTATCTTTCATCTCCAGACAATCATTATAAGCCCCTGAGTCATCAGGCAGAAGGTATCTAAACTGATGGGGGTGGGTTACTCAATTTGGACTTGAGGGTGGGCTAGCAGTCATTAGACAGCCAGCCATGTGGTGCCTCTTAGAGGATGGCCTCAATCATGTCATGGGGTTCTGTGAATATAAGATTGTGACCCATAGCTAACTGGTGCTTTCCTTCATTAAACTAGCAATAGTTGTCGAAACTCTTAGACAGGTGGACTATCCTGTGGCTACAGGGTGTTGTAGAAAGTTTTCCCGGCACCTGTTTTGGGCCTGGAGGTTTGTGACCTGGCGCTCACAGTTAAGGTTTGGAACCTGGTCCGCGGTGACTTTCATCCCCCAAAGAAATAAATTAGATGCTTATATTACTTCATATGGTTTGGCCCATGTCTCAAGCACATTACTAGCTAGCTCTTTCATCTTAAATCAACCCATTTTTATTAATCTACCCACCACGTGGCTCAGCCCATGGCTGAGCCAGTACCTCTACATGTCTGTCTTCTTTGGGGGTTGGATGGAGACTGACTTAACTCCACCCTGCTCTTACCTGCTTGTGCTCTGATCCTCCACCCACTTCTACAGTGCTGTGCATAGGCCAAAACAGTATTTTATTTACAACATACAGAGAACATTCTACCACATCTCCTCTTTTCTATCTAATTAAAAAGGAAGGTTTTAATTTTCATATAGCAAAATTACAACAGAACAGCTCTCAAGCAGGAATTACAGACACAATATCTAGTCTATTTGTATTTACAAAATTAAACAGAATATTCTATTATCTACTTTATCTTTGTGAGTCTAAAGTTTCATATCTAATATACCTTTTAAACTAAAAAGAACTATACTTACAATTATTAAACCTTTAACCACATCAAAGACCACAGAAGGATATATTATTATGCAAATAAACAGGAAGTACAAGCAACTTCCAAAGTCTAGAAAATGACAGAGATTACCTATGTCTGTCTGGACAGTCATCCAAAGTTCTTTTGTAATGTTGGGGCATCTATCTTTAGCTTATATGGTCCAAAGTCTCTGGCATACCTTGTAGTGATATAGGAAATCTGACACAGTCTATCAGTTGCTTCTCCTTGTGTCTTGAAGAATGTATGGCAATGTTTTCTGCAAAGCAGGAACCTGAAGGACCATCTTGGCTTGTTTTGCCCACATTCAGAGGTCACTTTTCTATGGAACCTGCATGTCTAGTTTATACAGCATACTATCAAGCAGTCAATACCAGAACAGTTTTTTTGTCCAGTGGCTAACTATTGCCACAAAGAAAATTTCACATGAAGTTTCTTCAATGCCCATGATTTTCTTGAAATACTTTGGTGCTGCCAGAAACAGACCTGTCTCACTGTCCAGAAAAGTCTAAAGTCCTAAAATAATTTAAATGCCATATTTTGCATGTCTTTGAAGTGTTTGAAGACTACCTATCTAATTGAAATATGTCTTTGTATACCTACAAATACCTAACTAACATGACTATAAGTTTGGTTATCATAGATGACTATTAATCTGCATTTCTCAATTACACATTACAAATGTAAATGAGTCACATCAGCATCATACCTTAATCAAAAGTAGAAAAATATATACAACATAACAAAATTGACTTTAAGTTTATATCAATGAATCAAAATCCACTTATCTTTTCTAATCATTCCTATATCATATTCTCCTCCCCCACTTTTTTTTTAAAGATTGACTATGACCATTAACTATAATGAAAACAAACATTAATAAGTAATATTTTGGGGAAATTGTATGTAGCTTTTTTTTTATTGCTTTTTGCTGTCAAAGGACGTTGATCACATGGGGTTTTGAAGCTGGATCATCTCAACTGGCCATTTTGGAAGCTGATTTTCCCATCAGAGAATTTCAGGTGGCCTTGGCAAATGGAACCACATTTGCATAGAACCAATCTACAGGTTTTGATCTTTTGTGGAGACAAAAGCAGAAACTCTTTTCCCAAGTAACATATTTTTATAAACAGATTTCAAAGTCAAGGTATCTTTAAAGTATTTATATTTGTTTAACTTAGCAGCCTTAGCAATCAATTGTCTCTCTGCAGCTAGCTTATTAAAAGTTAAAAAAATGAAAAGAACACACAACAAACATAATCTAGACTCTTTGTTTATTTGTTATTTTTATGTGACCTTTTTTAAATCTTTATTTTTATTTTTTAAAGGGTTTTTTAACTCTTTTTTTCCTCTCTCTCTGAAGCCCATGTGTATTTTACATACATTGTACCTCATTTAGAGGTTTTGAGAGTCTAAATTTGATTTATTGAGAATTTTTAATCATTTTCTAACCCAAAGAGCTTTTAAAATGTTGGTATCACTTTAATTGCTGACTCTGCCCCTTTTGGCAGCGTTTCAATATGGCTGAGGAGCCCACAAATCTCTGCTGCTGCCAGCAAAGAGAGCGGACTCAGGAAATGCTGCTACTAGAAAAACCTTTTTTAACTCTTTTTTTTTCTGTTTAATATAAGCAGAAACCTTAAATCAATCACACTTATGTCAAGCCTTTTGTGAAATGTATGAGTTTAAGCTGTGTGCCACTGTTAAGCTGTGTGCTGTGGACGTGTCATTTTTAAATTTCTGCCTGAACACCACACTGTCTCTGTACCATAAATCATTTTAAATACGTAATTTAGAAAGCCACTTTTGGCTCTGTTTTAGTGATCTAGAACGCTCTTTAAGCTTTTTAAATTTTTTTAGGCTTAATGTGGGTGTTCGGCCCACCCAGGGACGCCATACATTGTAGAAAGTTTTCCTGGCACCCGTTTTGGGCCTGGAGGTTTGTGACCTGGTGCTTGTAGCTAAGATTTGGAACCTGGTCCTCGGCGGCTTTCGTCCCCCAAAGAAATAAATTAGATGCTTATATTACTTCATATGGTTTGGCCCATGTCTCAAGCACATTACTAGCTAGCTCTTTCATCTTAAATCAACCCATTTTTATTAATCTACCCACCATGTGGCTCAGCCTGTAGCTGAGCCAATACCTCTACATGTCTGTCTTCTTTGGGGGTTGAATGGAGACTGGCTTAACTCCACCCTGCTCTTACCTGCTTGTGCTCTGATCCTCCACCCACTTCTACAGTGCTGTGCATAGGCCAAAACAGTATTTTATTTATAAGATACAGAGAACATTCTACCACAACAGGGTCCAATAATTTCCACAGGTTATGTCACAGCATGCATTCATGGACCCAGAGTTGAGTTAAAACTCCTTTTGTACTGTCTTTTGTTTAGTCTCAGTCTAGTTTAGGGGTTCAGTGTCCCAGTTTGTGATGGTGCATAGATGCCTTGCTATTTTTATAAACTCTCGAATCTAGAGGCAGCAATACCTAGCTGCACATAGGAACTCCTGAACCTGTCACTTAGTCTCTGAAACTGGGAATTGAAGGATGGCTGCAGACCTATTGAGGCAAGTCCTCTCAGCCTGTAGTTGAGATAGGCAGCCTCCAATGTAAAAAGCTGGGCTTATTTATTTATTTATTTTATATCCCAGACCCAGCTATCCCTTTCTACTCTCCTAGTCCCTCTCCTCCATCCCCCCTTCTTTTCCTCCAATCCCTCCTTTTTTCATCTTCATCCAGGAAAGATCAGGTTTTCTACAAGTATCAACAAAACATGGCACCAACATATTAAGGCTGGGCAAAGTGACCCAGTATGAGAAGTAGGGTGCCAAAAGCCAATAAAGGAGTCAGAGACAGTCCCCCATGTCTTCTGTTAGAAGTCCTGTAAGACAACCAAGTCACACAACTATTACATATGCAGACTGCCTAGGCTGGTCTCCTGTAAGCTCTCTGGTTGTCAATTCAGTCTCTGCTACCCCCGATAGGTCCAGGTTAGTTGATTGTGTCAGGGTTTTTTGTGGTGTTCTTGACCCCACCCTCCTTTATTCCCCTCTTTCACAAGATTCTCAAACTGAGCCTAATGCTTGGCTGTGGATCTCTGCATCTGCCTCCATCAATTGCTAAATGATGTTTCTCTGATGACAATTGGACCATGCACCTATCTGGTCACACGAGATGACTAGTTTAGGCTACTTATTCACTATTCCTGGGAGTGTAAGCTGGGATCTTCCATAGTCTCCTGGGAGATTCACCTGTGCCAAGACACAAGCTTTCACACAATCCTCAAATGTTGTGTTTCCCATCAGTCTTACTCAGCACTCTTTTCTGTTTCCTCCCCCAATCTGATTGTTTATGTTTTCTTCCCCACCAGGAAATCTCTTTTATTTCCCCTTCCCAGGGAGATCTTGGCCTCCTCCAATAAATTTTCTTTGTTGCCTAGTCTCTGGGTCTGTGGATTGTAGGGTAGACCCCTGCTTTGACCTTCACCTGTACTCTGAGCCTTAAAGGACAAAGCTTATAGATTGCTAGTTGCATTCTATGTTCCACTATCTGTCTAGGATGTTTCTGCCTTCCTGCTTGGAGGGGGGTGGTTAGAAGAGGAAGTTTGAACTGTTTACCTGAAGTCAGTAATTTTCCAGCCACCTGGGGAATTTTCCACTATGCGCTGCCCCGGGTAGCACTGGGCATATAAGTCTGAGATGACCTTCAATAAACAGCACTCTCCTTGCAAGAATGACCCAAGCATCTGTGTCTTTCAATCTCCAGGCTAAGGCCTGATGTGCCCAAGACTCAGGTAGCATGGGCACTACACTGTAGTATAGTTTTCCTTTATTTTATCCACTATGAGTGAGTACATACCATGGTTATCTTATCAGTCTATGTTAATAGATAAATCACTCAGAATGTTTTTTTCTAGTTCCAAACATTTGCCTTCATATTTCCTGGTGCCCTTGTTTTTAACAGTCAAATGATTGTGTAAATGTACCACATTTTCTTCATCCATTTCTTGGTAAAATGATTTTATGTTGTTTCCAGATTCTAGCTATTAGAAATAAAGCTGCTATGAACATAGTTGAATAAGTGTCCTTGTACTATGATTAAACATTCTTTGGGTATATGTTCAAGAGCAGTATAGCTTGTGATAGGGTTTTCCCAGTTTTCTGAGGAACTGCCTTCCAGAGTGGCTGTACAAGTTTTCACTGCCACCAGCAGTGGAGGAGTGTCCCCCTTGCTCCACATCCTCTCCAGAATGAGCTATCACTTGTGTTTTTGATCTTAGCCATTCTGACAGGCAAAAGAAGGAATCTCAAAGTCATTTTGATTTGCATTTCCATGATGGATAAGGATGTTGAACATCTGCCTAGCTGTTTCTCAGACATTGAGATTTTTCTGTTGAGAATTCTCTGTTTAGATTTGCATATGTTTTTAAAATTATATTATTTGGTTTGCTGATATCTAGTTTCTTGAGTTCTTTATACATTTGGAAAGCAGTCCTCTAATGGTGAAGATATTTTTCCATTCTAAAAATTTCTTAGTCAACATTTTATAGCCCAAGGTCTTTATACCTTGCAGCAGTCCTTTAGTGGCCTTTTTATAATCTAATTTTCCCAGAAAACTGACAGAAGGGCAGCATGTTAGCCCTTAGTGTCCCATCAATCAGGGTTAGTGAATTTTAAAATCCTTGGGGCAAGCTTGTTATGTACGTTGCCTGCTATAACCTCTCACTAGGTCTGTCTACTTAAAAGCAAAGATGGGTTTACTCATTTCCATCAATTAGAAGGCTGAAGAATGAATCTTCAGGTCTAAGACAGTGTCTACCTATTTCTCTGGAAGAATCAGACTCAAGAGAATCAAAGTTCCCAACTTTCTTCACAGGCAGAAGAGGTGTATTCTAGGGTGACCAGCAGGGCACCAGGATGTCGGTCTCTCCAAGCCAGCCAATATAGACTATAATTTTCTCTTTGTTTCCAAGATAATTGATTGTTGTTTAATCTGAACAAAGGTAGCTAAACTGAGTAGTTGAATAATTATAGATGCTTGATGTTAGGCCAGTTTGAGGGAGAGGGTTAGTTTTGCTGGCTATCTCTAAGTCCAACTGTGTGTCATATCATCAGAGAAGGTGGCAGTGCCTTTCAGTTTACTGGGACAAGATCTAGTCCCAGTCAATTTTCTATGTTTAAATACTTTTTGAGCTATATCCAGGAACTGGGATTTAAATGTTTAAATTTCTTTTAACCTTTATACCTTTCATTTTTAATATTTGGTGCTGACTGAGTGACATTGATCAACTTTTTAAAAATGTATTCTTTACTTGTACACCACATCTCAACAATAGTTTCCCCTCTTTCCATTCTTCCCAGTTCCCCACCATACACACAGCTAACCAACCTCTCTTCCAGATCTACTCTTTCCCCATTTTCCTTCAGAAAATACCAGGCCTCTCAGAGATGTCAAACTGAGCATGGTGTAATAAATTACCGTGAGACCAGGCACAGACCCTCATATCAAGGTTGCAGCAAGCAACCCGGTAGAAGGAAAAAGGTCCCAAGAGCAGGCAAAAGAGAAAAGAACTTCTTTTTAGCAGCTGTCTCTATTCTTTTTTAAAAAATGGACCCAATGAAACTTATTTAAAGTCTCCTTTGTGTGTTGGATAGAAAAAAAAATCTGTTCTCTCCAGGCTGTGTTTTTTGCTTGACAGTGATTCCCCCGAATAGTCTAAGGGTGTTTTTTTCCTTTCCTTTCCTTTCCTTTCCTTTCCTTTCCTTTCCTTTCCTTTCCTTTCCTTTCCTTTCCTTTCCTTTCCTTTCCTTTCCTTTCCTTCCCTTCCCTTCCCTTCCCTTCCCTTCCCTTCCCTTCCCTTTTCTTTCCTTTCCTTCCCTTCCCTTTCCTTTTCTTTCATTTTCTCTTCTTTCCCTTCCTTCCTTCCTTCCTCTTGAAAGACCCCAACCTCAAATCAAAACAGTGAAAATTTTCCACAAGGCCATTTGGCCAATTAGCAGGAAGTCACCCTGCAGGCAAAGCCTCAGTATATCAGGAAACTGGCAGTTAGGAACCAATTGGCCAATTAGCAGGAAGTCATCTTGTGGGCAAAGTTTCAGGGCCCTTTGAAAAAAAAGATAAGGAAAGCCACAGGAGGGTGAAGAGACTGGGAGTGCCTAATCTTAACCCAAACCAGATGTCCACAGCATCCCCAGGATCAAAAAACTTTACAACCTTGCCCGATAGTTGAACCTTGCAAATGATTTTCAACATTACCCCTTAGCAGAATTTTGTATGTAGTTCAAAGTAGCTAATGAGATGTGATGTATGCCTTTATGTTTAAGTTGATGAGACTCTCTCTTTGTATCTGTTCTTTGTATGGGCAGGCTCAGTTAGCTGAAGCTGCTGATTGCCCACAGGTGCCTGTGTATTAAAATAACCTCTTGTTAATTACAGCCAGTGATTTCTGTGTCAGTTTGGGGCTGGGGTCTCTAAGGGTCTTTCACTCTCTTCCTTCCTTCCTGCTTGCCTTCTTTTCTGTCTTTCTTTGTCTTCTCATTCTTCTTCTCTTTGTCTTTTAGTTTGATTTTTCAACACAGGATTTCTCTGTACATATCTGTATGCATCCTGGGCTGTCTAGGAACTCACTTCATAGACCAGGCTGGCCTTGAACTCACAGAAATCTGCCTGTCTCTGCCTCTTGAGTCCTAGAGTTAAAGGTGTGCACTACCACCACCTGGCTTCTTTTATATTATTTTATTTTATTTTTCCAAAGAATGGTGGGTTTTGTGTTTTCTAATTGTTCAGATCCTTGGTTAATAAGAAGACATAAATCATGAAAGAGAAAGGAATCGATTCTTTTTTCTCTTCAGGCTTAGCAGAAGGAAACTTTCATTTTTTTTTCTGGGGCTTCTTAGAGCAGGTACAAAATAGAGAGGATCTCATGCCAGGGAACAATATTGCCCTCCCTGTGTGCATTCCACTTAGATGGCAGGGGGCCCTGGTTGAGTAGCCCATCTCCTTCCCACCTTCATACAGGGACCAACTCTATCAACAAAACAAGCAAGTGCTCCTGCTCCCAGAGTGGGACAGCTAAAGGTTTGGGGGGACTTCTCTGGGTGACCTGGCAGAGCCAAAAGGATTCAGGTTTCCAACAGGAGGGTGCACAGGTCTTAAGCTGGATGTGGGGGAGAGAGTCTCATGCCAGAGAAAGCCACTAGTCAATACAGGGAAACAAAATTGACAGAAACACATAGAAAGGCACACAGACACACATAGACCGAGACACACTATAAATCAATTAGGGTGACTACCTCACATTCGCAGACTGGAAGAGACAGGGGGATCTAATGATGTCTCATGTGGATCCTGGATACTACATCAGCAGCTGTATCTGACTCTACATCCAAACAGAAGGTGACTTAACTGGACTTACCTCAGGAGGTGACAGACTAGGAAACTTTCAAATTTGTTTCCTTTTGGGGTGGAGGTATCAGACCCTTCTGAAGCATTATGCAGAAATTCAAATGGAGTTCTGGGGACCTGAAACTCTCAGATTACACACCCCCTAAAAACTCCCTGACCATTGCCCTCTTCCTCACTCCAAGGGGATCTGAAACGCCTGGCATCTTAATGTCTGGTTTCTGGGATCTCAGTGTAACCTCCAGAAATGTTGTAGGATGTTTGCCAGAGAAGACTGTTCTGATATTGGCATAAATGAAAAGACAGTCTTTATTAGCGGGGCATCAACTATACCTGCTGTTCAGGATCCCAGGGTCCTGATTTTACACACCTTAGTTAACAGGAACACTTAGAAGCAGAAATGCAGAAGCCAACACACAAGGTTAGTACATTTAGACACTTTCCCATAACTATGGACTTTAATTAATTTAATCTTTGTTTTCACTTTGATACTGAGGCTTACAACCTGAATGATGCTTCCATTATGGAATCAGTTACAGTAAGAACTGGGGGCCCACTAAAGTCTGTGACCTTGTCACAAACAAAAAATTTCACCAACATTTACTGGATAAAAGACAGTCTATTTAACAAAGGATGCTGGAGAAACTGGATATCTAGTAGAAGAATCAAACTTGATTGTTATCTCCTACATTACACAAAAACATCTCATAATACCCTAAAACAGTAATATATGTTCAGAAACCAGTAGAGAAAAAAGTAAGAACTATACCTCAAGGTAGAGTCCCCAGTGAGAACTTAAAACAGGGCTCTAGTTGCTCCAAAAACAAATAAATAAATAAAAATAAAAGAGATCAATGTTTGATGAATGGGTCTTCATGAAATTAAAAAGTTTTTGTATGGTCCCTGAAAATGGGAAAGATTTTCTTGATATAAACTGATAGAGAACTAACAGATTGTATATACAAAGAACTAAAAATTCTAAATACCAAGAAAAAAAAATTCAATAAAAATAGACTATAGAACTAGCTGGGCATGGTGGTGCACACCTTTAATCTCAGCACTTGAGAGTCAGAGGCTGATGTATCTCTGTGACTAGTGGAAGCTCAGCATAGTCTATATAGTGAGTATATAGACTCCATAGTAATACTCTGTTTCCAAAAAAACAGACAACAACATGCTATGACATTGAACAGAGAGTTTTCAAAAGAAGAACTACAAATGACCAATAAATATATTTTTCTTAAAGTTTTCAATATCCTGAGCCACCACAAAAATGCAAATCAAATCTACTTAGAGATTTCATCTCAAAGCAGCCAAAATAGCTGTAGTAAAACAAATGACAATAAATGTTGGTAAACATATAAGGAAAGAGAAAGCCACATTCACTATTGATGACAGTACAAACTGGTGCAGTCATTGTGGAAATCAGTGTAGAAGTTCCTCAAAGCACAAAATACAAGTACTACAGGATGTCACTATTTCATACACTCATATACACACACACGAGACTATATCTTACTGAAAATATATATTTGACTATATTTTAGTGCATAGATTACTATGTTCATCATGTTCATCACCTCACTCTTAACTTATAGCCAGCTACAAAGGGAATTAATCTACCTCTCCATCAAAAGATGGACAAACTTATACAATTTATTCTTATTCAGCTCTAGAAAAATATGGGATTATGAAGGTTTTTGAAAAACTAACTATACTAAGTGAGGTAACCCCAAAAAAGAAAGATCATATATTTTTTTTCCAGGTCTATTGATGCAGATGTCTTTCTGTATGCTGTGAATATCATTCATTAATAAACAATCTTGGCCTATAGCAGGCATCTTAGCAGTAGGCAGGAAAATCATAGCATAGATAGGGGAAGAAGGACAGAGTAAAGACAAATTGATCTAGCAACCCAAGAAGCAATATGTAAAAAAATAGGTAAGCCACAGGCCATGTGGCAAGACAGATTAATGGAAATGGGTTAAGATACAAGAGCTAGCTAGCAATATGCCTGAACCACAGACCAGGAAGAATGCGATTAATATAAGCATCTGAGTCATTTTTGGGAGTCTAAGCAGTGGCAGACAGGTCCAGACCTTGGAACTAAGCCAGGCCAGCAACTTATTACAAAGAGGTTGAAAATCCAGAAAGGGGTCATGAGAGATTAGTGGAATGGAGGATAGTAGAATACCTAACTTTGAAAAGAGAGGGAATGACCACTGGGAATCAGACAATTTAAACAGAGATGGGAATGTAGGAGTAGAGAGCAGAAGATTGTGGGGTACATTTAATTCAGATTAAGGATAAATACAAAAGCATATGGAATTCTACTCTGAGTGTTATCAACTGATTATCCAGTACTAAATGCAGTGCCCAAAACACATAGAAGTAACATTACACAAACTGAGCAGGTTGAGTGTATGTCTTTTGAAATACACACACACACACACACACACACACACACACACACACACACACAGGGGGGTAGGGAGAGAATCTGTTGTGTAATCCCTCCTTTGGGGTTTCTATTCAGGGAGGCCTCAGAGAACTCAAACCATACATAGTACTGATGTTGCTGTTTGCTGCTCACTAGAACTAAATGACAAAAGTCTATTGCTGAAGATACTACACACCTTAGTTGCAGAACAAAGAGAAATCAAACTAGAAGTGAACTGGAAGCGTCCTCTCTACAGGCTTGCTTTATAGGCCTGGAAGATGCTATGTAGGCTGCTAGGGGAGGAAAGACATCATTGACCTTGGTCCCATTGGCGTACCTAAGGATCCACTTCCCCCAGGGAGGTATAGGCAGTTAAAGGCTGCAGAGAGAATGAGCAGGGAGCCATATTCCTCAGTGGCATAGCTGTTGATAAGCTGGCACTTTTAAGTAAATAACTACTCACTGAAGCTCATGCAAGCAACTGTAATGAATACAGTAGGTCAGACACTGATTTTTACATAATTAAGAAGAAATGGAAGTGTGGAGGGTTGTTGGTTGTTGCAGAGAAGGGTCCCCTGCAGGAGTGGAAGGGATAAGCAAGGAAAATGAGTAAACGTGACCAGGATGCATTGTATGCTGTATGATATTGTAAAAAAATAAAATAAAATTGAAAACTGTTAGGTAAATTTTGGTGTGAAATTAGGACAGAATGTCCAACAACTTTGAAATACCTGAAACACACTCCTGTCATTCTGTACTAAGAAAACTGACATTCTCAGAATTTACCATAACCAAATAAGAGTATTGTTCAACTGAAAAATTTTGCAGATGCTCTGTGTCCTGAAGTGTCAAATACTTGGCTGTTATTTTTGTTTTTGTAAAAACTAAATAATCACATCTGTCTTATTAGTATACATATTTACTTTACCTTTAATAAATATAGAATATGTATCCTGAAGAACTGTTTTATATTAGCATCCTTTATGATTTATTATCAAAATACATATTTATATAATATGAATATTAATGGTTTTGAATTTTCCTTTGAACTGTTGATCATAACATTGTGATTTATAAATGCTTGTAAATGCAGAGAGGTTTATTGATTGAATATAAAAACCTCTCAAAAAGTAAGTTTTGAAGGGAGGTTTTCACACTGTACACAAAGCTGTCCAAGAACATACTATGTAGCTTATGCTAGACACAAACAATCTGCAGCAGTCTCCCAAGTATTGAGATCCCAAGTGTGAGGCACCACTCTGGAATACAAACCTTAAAATTTGATCATTTATTTTAAGAACTAGTTGGAAAATTCCTTCACATAATAATAATAATAAAGTAGGATACTCTATCAATGAAAGATTTGACAATACTAAGAAATTTGCCGCTGCTCTGTTTTGCTTCTTTATTGTGATAAAATACTGATTAAAGGCAACTCGTGCATTAAAGGGTTCTTTCATCTTACACTTCCAAATGACAGTCTATTATCCAGCAAAGTGAAGACAGGGTATGAAGAAGAGACCACGGAGGAAAATATCCTATTGGCTTGCTCTCAATGGCTTGCTCAGCTTGCTTTCTTGCATTACTCAGGACCACCTTCCCAGGAATGGCTCTACCCACAGTACACTAGGCCCTCCCAAAATATAAGTCAAGCAAAAAATACCCCTACAGACATGTCAGTTATATAATCTGATGGAAGCCATTTCTCAGCTATGCTTTTCTTTTCTCAGATGACTATAGTTTGTGTCAATTTACTAATGACTAGCCAACCCAGTCTCTAAGGATTTTTGTCTCATGATCATCGTCTAATTTTCCACTTTAAATACAAGAAAACATCATTCAATTCAAACTTTAGAAAAGTGAATATAACTATTAATTAATCAAATGTAAAGCTGAATAGCATAATATTTTTTAATGTAGTTTAAGTGAATGATCAATATTAAATAGGTATTGAATAATTTACTTAGTTGCTTAATTACTTAAGACATACTTTACAATAGGGAAATATTTTTAATTTCTAATTTAAGCACTCTGAAATAAAATTTGGATTAGTGTCTTATTTTATGCAGATAGAGAACATATAAGCCATTAGGGTAAAGAACATCATGGAAAAATGACAAAATTTCTCCCAACTTAACATATTTTACTGGATGTGGTAATAGACATTTGTAATCACAGAATATAAGTTTGAAGTTTAAAGTAAGCCTGGGCTATGTAAAATGACCTTGCCTCAAGAAACGACAACTTTTTGTTCTTCTTGAAAAAAAATTTAGGTGGTAGAATTTAAACCTAGCATTCAGGAGGCAGAGGCCAGTGCATCTCTGTGAGTTTGAGGCCAGCCTGGTCTACAGAATAAGTTTCAGGATGGCCAGGGCTATGCAGAGAAATTATGTCTCAAAAGACAAAAATAAATAAATAATAAAAAGAAATAAAAATGCCTATGTCATAAAATCTATCATTTAAAAATTTTACTATCATGAAAAATATAAAGCAACATAATATAAAACTGGTTTTATATATTATGATGGATTTCTGAGAGATTTTCTTTTTCTGGCAAGCATTCTATGAACTGAGAATACCTTGGTAACAGAGGCAATGCCCTGAGGCTTAGTTTTGTAACAGCTCTGAAAGCATACCCAAAGGGAATTGAACAGATTTTTCTGAAGACTAGATTTTTATTTATTGATATGACTTTAGGATTAAAACAAATAAAATGAAAAATTAGCTTCCCTTTAACCTGGTGACATGAAAAGACTTAAACCTTGTAATAAAAATAATTGCTGCCAGCCAGTTTTCAAAAAAATGGTCGTATCTAGGGATTCAGTGTCTTTTGAAATATTTTCAACAAATTGCTCCATATGGGACTCCCAGACACAGCAACATCTTGCTTTGTTTTCATAGCAAAATGGCTCCTGGAATACTTTCGGGAACCAGAAGTCTAAACTTTGCTTTACCTTTGTACTATGTTAGCATATGCAATTTTAATGATGATGAACTTCTTGTACTTAGAACGGCAAGAACTAATAATGACTCAGAAAATGTCAGTCATCCAGAATGACTGAAACATATTTTCCTGGTGAGACGGGAACATCACATCCAATATAAGTAGGACAAATGGCTAAAGAGTAGAGTGAAGCCACCCTTCCTTCAGAGATGAATGAGATTGTGTTGTTTCTTTACATCTAACTCTGGCTGTAATTGTTTAAATGTCCTGTTAAAAAATTACTGAACCAAACTGCTAGACAAACAGCTCAGCTGCCTGACACTCCCAGGAATCAGAGAGTGGAAGAAGAAAATCAGCATTCACATTTGCACTATGTGTGTGGTGTTGTTAGACATGTGAGTTTATATGTCAGTATATTCGATAATCTTTTTCATGCATCAGTATTTTTCTTGTCTTTAAAAAAGTGAGTACACAGCTAGAGATGGCTAGGTGTGGATACTTCATTCAGAATATTTTCTTACACAGAGATTTTTTTCTCTTTATATCCATTATCCATCTCTGTACTTGGAATGATAAAACTGTAGCATTTTCTTATATGAATGTCCTTGTCACCTTGTTTTCATTGTGATATTCCAGACAACAAACATGTCTTTTTTCCCTCCCAATCAGTCTTTTTTCCCTCCCAATCAAGCATTCTTTTTAACTTTCTGTATCCTTATATACATTTTCCAAGATATTATTTCTTAAGAAAAAGCTTGGTTTTTACTAATTTTAGCGGTGTGATAGTTTGAATGTCATTGACGTGAAAAAGCTTATAGGTAGTGTCACTATTAGGAGCTGTGGCCTTGGTGGAGTAGGTGTGGCCTTGTTGGAAGAAGCAAGTCACTGTGGGATGGGTTTTGAGGTCTCCTTTGCTCAGGCAAGGCTCAGTGTGAGACTCAGTCTACTTCCTGCTGCCTATAGTCAAGATGCTGCTCCTCAGCTCCTTCTAAAGCACCATGCCTGTTTGCACACTGCCATGCTTCCTGCCATGATGATAATGGACTAAACCTCTAAAAGTGTAAACCAACCAGTGTAAAAATTAAATATTTTTCTTTATATGAATTGCCAGGGTAGTGGTGTTTCTTCACAGCAATAGAAACACTAAGAGAATAAATGGATTCTCCTGCTCACAAGAGATTAATGTTTGACCTAAATACTGATTTCTGTATCTCCTGAATCTGGTTTTACTATTTTTTTTTTAGCTTTTTCTTTCCTTTTAGCAGTCTCTAGACCCATTCATAGCTGTGAATATCTACCTTTACATCCCACAAAAAAATCAAGCAAGACAAAATTAATTAAATCCATGATGTACTTTCCTAGTGCTGTCCATGTTGCACAGGTTGCCAATTTCCTTTTCTGTCTAATGAAATCCTATTTGTCTCTGTTTCCAGAATAATTTGAAAGAAAATTTTCTCCAAAATTCCTTCTGCTGAAATCAACTCACAATATTATTTTTATAATTACAGTTAGAGCTTAACACATAATATCCTATGTATTAATTCTTATAGTCTTTTAGGTATATTGTGCTTCATTTAGTTTTCATTCACTCATCCCTTCAGCAGACACTTACTGGAGACATGTTACTATTACTTTGTTACAATGCAGGGAAAACAGCTGAAGGAAATAGTCCCAACTTTTAATACATTTATTTTCAATGACAGTCAACTTTTAAGTACATTTTGATTTACAAATATAGCATAAGTGATCCTAAGTGATCACTATCTCCAGAGAACATATTAGAAGAAAATAGCAACAAAATGTATTGTAAAGTAAGAATTCTTTCCTAAGAATTTCTCTTAAAGGGTAGATGATTATGCAGAACTTGGCATAGGACTGAAGCTCTAAGTATCATAAAACTACATTCTATGAACTTAGTTTCTCTGAAAAAAATTCACAGTCATGTAGAAGAAACTGTAGACGAACTGATTAGAATGCTCATGATTATAGAGAGTTGGGAAAAGATTCTTAGCTAAAATTATTTGGGACCATCTTACTCTCTTTAGTAGCTGTTTATTGTTCAGTATCTGATATAAAATCTCTTTCATTGTTATGCAAACTTTTAAAATGCATTAGTTTAGCAAACTTAGCTTCTACTTACCAAAGGCTAAGCATGTCTTTAGACACCATCTAGTAGACTTCTCAGCTTTGTGCAACCTGCTTACCTGATGCTTCCACCAATACATCTGACAAATGCATTGATTTTTGACTTTTTTTCCCTATGATTTTAAAGTGTTTGCTAACTACTTCCATGGTGGAACACACTGTTTGGGGCAACTTGAGTCAATGTTCCTTTTGCATGGCCACTCAAATAGATTCTGAACATCTGCTTGCTTCCTTTGGGGTTAATGCTGTGTTCTTTAAGGTCAGTTTCAAGTATGTGAAGGCCAGTTTCCCCTAATGTGTTGATTAAAGGGCTTAATTAAAGAAGCTATTTCAGAAATATACAGGCCCTAATTACTTGAGTAACAGCAGCAAGCATTTGCATTTCACCAGAGTCCACAGGGGAAATACATTTTGCTCACTGTATGGACAGATATGTTAACTGCACACAGCTGGATTAATCGACACTATCTCATTCACAGATGTGGTCAATACGCACGCCTACTTGAGCCAATCACATAGTAAGAAGTGCGGGGCAGACAGTATTCTACACTCACATTCTAAGCAATGGTTTAAGACTAATGTAGAAGCCAGGCGACTTGTTTCTTTTCATTCGACTTACTTTTATTTATGGCACAACTCTTTGATGTGAAATATAAAGAGGTGACAATTCTGGTGGGTCATAGTCCTTCTGCTCCACCTTTTAAAATCTCATTGCACACGCTGTTTGACGCTTTGCCCCAGTGCTTAGGAATTGCTTTTTCTGTACAGCAGCCCCGTTGCTAGGTAACCAATTCGCTCCCAGCCTGGTTTTCAAAGGTCACCAGAGACTTCTGCCTCTCTTCCCCAAGTGCACCAATCAGACACTAGTATACTTGTCACAAGCTATTGGGTTGGACCCTTAGGGCTGTCGGCCCCACCCTGCACTGTGGAGGGTGGGTGAATCCTTCTCTGGTTCAAGGATGCTTAGGGCCGCCCCGCCCCTAAATGAGGAGGGCGTGGCGGGTGCGCGGGCTGGGCGTTCCCTCTGGCGGTTCCCACTTCAGCACCTGCCAGTTGTCCACAGCTGCAGCTGCTGCCTCCTCCAGGTAAGGCTCAGGGTTGGGTGACAAAGTATGCGACTCAGATCAGTGCCCAGCGGAAGAGGGTGATGTCTGAGTGAGTTGGCGTCTCAGGTGAAACGTACTGTGAGGTCGCAGTCTAGGGCACTGTGCCCCCTACTGTGCAAACTGTGGTGCTTAACTGGCTAATCCCCGGAATTTTACAGCCACACACCTGAGACTTAGAAGGCTCAGTGAGAACTCAGCAGTAGTGTTTGTGAACTCTCCATGCATGGAAGTTGTGGTTGTTTTTAGATTTTATTTCTAAGGTTATTAAGCATACGGATGTCTAGAGCCTAGAATGTTGTTGCTCTGTCAGTGTGCCAGACAAATTTGCATAGATTACCTTCTTTTTTTAAAATATTTTATTTATTTATTATGCATACAGTTTTACAGAAGAGGGCTCCAGACCTCATCATAGATGGTTTTGAGCCACCATGTGGTTTTGCTGGGAATTGAACTCAGGTCCTCTGGAAGAACAGTCAGTGCTCTTAACCTCTGAGCCATCTCTCCAGCCCCAGACTACCTTCTTTACAATGGTTATACCAAGAAAACTTCGAAAAAGAAATCCACAGTAATAAAAGGGCTAGGGTTAGGGTTACTTAACCTGAGGAAAGATTATTGCATATTAATGAAATCATGAAATTACTTTCTTGTCCTGTTCCCCATATATCCAGATATTCATAGGTAAAAGAACAATGCTGTTTAAAACCAATTAGAACTAAAATTCTGTCTCATATATCAAACATAAGTAACATTTATATCACATAAATGTCTTTCACGTATATTTGAACATGTGCTATATTTCTAATTTATTCAGAATGAGCTGTCCTCCAAAGAAAACCAAAAACAAAAAACCCACACTGTTATTGTTTAAGATACATGAAATATCTGATTTAAAACTCAATAACATTAGATTATAATCAGTTTTAGCATGATATCATGTCTGAGTTGCAATAATCAAAAGCTAGTTAGAAGTGAACCAATGATCTAATTAAAAAAAACATAAAAGGGAATCCCTTTTTGATGTTTTTGAGTGTGCTCTTTAAATACACACACACACACACATACACACATCAAGACTACTTGGATTTTTAAATTTATATTGATCTAGCACCCCCTTTATTTTAGTAGGAAATTTTAAAGAATCATAGACATCAAGGGAAAATATTACATGTAATTGAGTTTTAAAATTTTTTATTTCTTTTAATTTTATAATGAAAAAAATAGTACATTAGAATTTGATCACAATATATAATAGTGTTATGTATAGAAAGCTATAAACGAATTAGCTTAGGAAACTTATTTTTAAAGTTCACCTGCTCTAAGAAAAGATGACAAGAGATAGACTGTGTTTGAAGCCCTTAGCCTGAGCAGAGATGGGCCAAGAGTGCTTTTTGAGTCACTCCAAGAATGTGACCTGCTTTGTGTTTGTTTGCCTGTATGCTTTGTTTGTTTTAACTTGCTGAGCCGTACGAGGTCACCGTGTCATTATTAATAGGATGTATATATTCTCTAACTTCATCTAATTTTTATTTTCTGAATCATTATAATGAAGACTAAAATGAATGCTCCATTGATTTGAAGGATTAGCATTTTCTTCACATAGTGTAAATTTAGTTGAGATCTGATACCTATGGGAAGAATAACAGTAGTTAATATTATTTGAGTAACTAGTTTAGTTTGCCATTTATAATGTTGCTGTGTGAAGGCATGGAAGGTAGTCATGTGGCTTCCAGTGTATCTTGATGGATGAATAGTTAATGCAGAATATTTTATTTTTAAATAAACTTTCTCAGGAGACTGGGAAGGATTTCTTAGAAATTTATTAATCATGCTTCTTTGTTTTATTAGAAAATTTTAAACAGCTAGTGACACTTCCAGTACTTATAACCATATTGCCTTTGATAATATCATAGCCATTATTCTTCCACTGTTAATGAGACTGTGCCTTTGAGATCTGAGGGCAAGCAATTACATACGAATGCCTGAAGAGAATTTAAGAAATTCCCTTAGAGAATCTGCTATAGAAACACAACCTAGAGGAAAACTGATTTCTCACCTGGCATTATTATTTAAAGGTTTCAAGAAGGATTCACTACTCCTTGGGCACTGTTAAGTTGTAAGGCATTGTTAAATCTCTTGTAAGTCTGTTAAAATCATTGTAGTGCTGCAAGTCTGACACCAAGCAAGGACTCCATAACACTAAATTTGCTAGTCCCAGAGGCAGGTTTTCCAGTACAACACTGCTTGACTGCCTAAGAAAAGGTGAGGTGGAGCCCTTAGGAATGGCACAAACTATCCCCTCCCTGGGTCCTGCTGCCAGTGGAGAGAGAAAACCCATGCCTCATTGATCCCAACCTCACAAAATACTCTAGTTTTTGAATAACCCCCTGGGTGCTTGGCTTCCAAGTGTCTTGAGACAGAGGTAGCTATTCCTAGTTATTGCAGTGACTGCTGATAATTGAAAATTCAGCTGAAAGTTTAAGAGTGACCAGGGCTAGAGAAAGAGAACCTTCGGATGTTGATCTAGAAAAGTTTCAGAGAGCTGTTAATCTTCAGGGTCAAAGGTTATAGACCAGCAGCAGAGAAATGCTACCCCCTTGTAAGGCTAATGATCCTCATGTCCCATGTCCAAGGCTTGCATAGGACTATGTAATACTATTTCAAACTACTTACTCTCACCACCCCAGATATCAACAGTGAGAGAAACAAAGCCTCCTACAGGCTAGGATTTGAAAACTTTCTTCTAACAGTCATTGGATATAGGTTCTATGACAATTAGGTAGCCACCAATCTGACTACAGGGGAAGGCTAGTTTAGACACCCTCTCCATCATTGCTAAGAGTCTTAGCTGGGACCTCCTTGTGGGTTCCTGTGAATTTCCCTAGCACCACCTTTCTCCGTAAACCCATGATGGCTCACTCTTGTTAAGCTAACTCTTTCATTGCTCACCCTCTCTGTCCCTTCCCCAAATTGGCCATCTCTAACCCTCATGTTCTCTCCCCTCTAGACCCCTCTTTCAGTTTATCCAGGAGATCTTAAGCATTTCCCCTTCTTGGGGCAATCCATGTGTATTCCTCTTAGGGTCCGCCTCTCTACCTAACTTACATGGGATTGCGAAACATAGCCTGTTCATCTTTTGCTTTGGTTTACTATCCAGTTAAGATTGAGTACATACCTTGTTCGTTTTCCTGGTTCTGAATTACCTCACACAGGATGGATGATTTTTTTTTCCTAGTTCCATCCATTTGTCTACAAATTTCCTGATGTCAGCCCCCCCACCACACACACACTGAGTGATACTTTATTGTGTAAATGTACCACATTTTCTTTATCCATTCTTCTGTTGAGGATCATAGGTTATTTCCAGGTTCTCACTATTATGAATAATGCTGCTATGAACATAGTTGAGCAAATGTTATTTTGGTGTGGTTGAGCATCCAATGACTGATGGAAGCAGGTGCAGATACCCACAGCCAAGCACTTGGCTGAACTCCTGGACTTCAGTTGAAGGGGTGGGGGGGTGGATGATGACTAAGGAGTAAGAGGGGGATGGGTCAAGATCACGAAGTAGAAAACCACATCATCAGCTGACAGGAGCTAATGGGAGCTCATGGACTCTAGATGAACAGCTGGAGAGCCTACATGGGCCCAAACTAGGCTCTCTGAATGAGGGTGACAGGTGCATTGATCAATCTGTTAGTGTGATCCCTGGCTATGCAACCAGGAATTAACCCCAAGTTCCCAAATTGGCTTTTTTGTGAGGTGAGGGTGGGGGCTTTCTTACTCAGCTTTAATACAGGGAGGAGGGGCTGAGTCCTGACTCAACTTGGTATGTTGGCATGTGTTGATTACTTAAGGGAGCCTTACCATCCTTTGAGTAGTGGATGGGGTGGAGGGGAAGAAGAGGAGGGGGGAGGAACAGTGGATGGTATATAAAAGGGAAAAAAACTTCTTAAATTTAAAAAAAGAGGGGGAAAAAAAGAAAGAAAAAAAGCTTTTTATTTACTTGAAGCTTTAATCCAAGTGAAGAAAAACACCCTCAAACAGCTGGTTTGAGCTGGTTGGAGACTTATATGAGAGAGAAAATTCCATTGTCTTTTTTAAAAGAAAGGTTGAAAGTAAACTGAGTTATTTAAAATTTACTGAATTTTTCCCAAAAGAAAGGAGATGGAACATTCTGACTTAGGAGTCACAGCTGGTCCTTTCCATAAAGTACCAACATCAGCTATGTAAAACAATGCTTCTGTTTGCATTTGGATTTATAATATTACAAAATTAGAGTATGGCTTGTTAGATTATCTCCAAATCTCTAGACTTCTGTGTCCAAACTTATAAAACCCAACAACATAGAAACTTGCAGTAATATAAATTTTCTACAGTAAGACACTATAGAAACTATATTTTCATTAATATCATTTGCCTTGTCAAGGTTGTCTGGTAAATATTATGTTTATATAAACCCTGGCAGAAGAGTCATGAGATAAATGTCCACATGTCCACGAGGATGTTAGTACATTTAGATTGTTTTATAGATTCAGATGCTCAGAGATGGGGAAGTCAAAGCAGAGTTCTTTACGTAGCTTTCCTTGTACTTAGGCTTACTGTTTACCTCTTTCAAATTCTGGACACCTTCAATTCCAGGAAATTTCATGTATACATGTAGAAAAGTTACTCTGTAATAGAAAAGTAGAAAGCAGCTCTTCTTGCACAGAATACTCATGGTTGATGTGGTAAAAAATCTCTTTCATTTTCTTATACAAATATCTGCGTACTACATCTTGAGAATTGAGCAGTTGTTTAAGAATAGCTTACGTTTAACTCTTTGCTTTTCAATATATATATCTGAGTAAATCTCAATAAAAAATGTAATTATGTAGTGTTTTGTTTTGAGATGAACCTCACACTGGCAGTGATCCTGGCCTACAACTCACAGCAATCCCCCTGCTTAAGCCTCTGGAGTGTTGGGTTTACAGGCATAAGCCTCTTCACCCTTCTATCTAGTAATTTTTTAAAGAAGAAAATATAAAAGTGGATTTGAAGGAATCATTCATCATTTAAGATGCAAGGATCCCTATAGCACAGTTATTCTATTGGTAAGGACTAAGGCATTCAGATTGGCTCTCAAATTTAGCAATGGAAGCCTGGTCCTAAAATCCTCAGGCTATGGATTCCTAGTATTCTTCATTACCTCTTAAGAGTTGCAAAGTGTACTCCCAACATTAATTCTCCCTTATTAAAATTCTTCCAGTGCTAATCCAATTGTTTTCAATAGTTAAGATTTAAATTACTTATATATGCTTAAAATAGTAATTGCACCTAGCAAGCAATATACATGAAATTGATCTCATCATATACAACCCTTTACTTAAAATACTAGTTAAAACTCCCTTTCCACAATTATCGCAACTTGTTGATTTGCTTATAAATGAATGAAAATAAATTTGCATTAAAGTCTTTCAAGATTGCAATATGGTCCCTTCAACCAATGCACCCCTTGTTGCATACATTTACATAGCTAACACCCTTACAATTAGTCATTAAGAATATTAGAATTAAGATGCTTTGGGAAGTTATAGCTGAAGCATAAGTTATGGCTACCCTTAATTAAAATTTTAAAATGGGACATGTTTAAAATCTAGACTTGTCACCTGCTTTGGTACTAATTGGCATCTATAACCCATTTACTAAAGGTGTACCTTTAACCAGCACCATTAGCTCTCTTGAGATCTTGATAAACAATAAATCAGCAGGTCACATATCTACTAAATCAGAATTTTTAACAAATTCCTTAGCATTTATTTTAAAATTACCTTCAAGTACTGGTAAGGCAGACACAGAAGGAACTCTGGCTGGGACTCACTGACCACACATTCTAGCCTAATTGTGGACCACCAGGCCAATGAGAGACTTTATCTCAAAAGAGATGAACAGCACTCCTGAGGATGACCCCAAGGCTGTCCTCTGGTATCCACAACATGTGCATATGTACACACATACCTGCACATACATGCAACTCCACACATATAAATACTTAGCTATACACTTACATAAAAATAATTATATTTAGATGGATAGTGAAAATAAGTCATTCACATTTCTACCTCATTAAATTGGTATCTTGATTTTCTGGTTGATACCAGGTATTAGACCTTACATAAATTCCTGGTTTTGCTGACAAATTTAATTTCATACAGGTATCAATAGTCAGTTGATAAACCCAAACTAAAATCATTTAATAACCTCATTCTTTTCTACTCAACGTCTAATCCAGGATTTCTAAGTAGGCTAATACTGTGCTTATTGTGACCTATTTTTATCACCTAAGCTTTTAAGAACATCACAATTTGACATACTAAGATTCTTTACATAAAATGTTGTATCACACATGTAAAACATAGACTCAAGAATGATAGGAATTTAAAAGATTAATCCTTATTCTTAGATGATGTACCTTTCTTTGTAATTGTCTCTGCTATTGACCTTGGTCAATAATTGTTTTGCTTTGCTGAACATATAAATGATGTGAGGGTATGCTGCCACACCCCAACCACAATTATTTGGACACTTGCATTTGTAGAAAATTTCTAAGTTAACTGAGCTGCCAGTCACTTGAGAAACACATATTGTGATTAACTGATTTAGAGAATTATAAAACATGGTTTATGTTTAGTGAAAATAAGGATAGTAGTTATTTGGAATTATAAATAGTAGGAATGAGAAGATTTGATATTTGTGAACTAAAAAGATGATTAAAATTAATTCTTTCAATTTTGTGTAATTTTCAAATGTTTCACCAAACAGTAATAAGACATTACATAATTAGACCAAATTTTTTGCATGTCTTTATTTGCATTCATATCTTAAACACCCTACTTGCTACTTTTCTACACTACAATTGTTTATATAATTTTTATTATTATATTTTATTATGCAATTTATTATATATAATAATAATTTATTATTATACTACACAATAATTTATTATTATTAAAATTTATTAAATATTTTATATATATTTATGATAAGCATATACTTGAACTTATATATTACATGTATGTATTGATTGCTTTGATTAATCACACTCAGTAAAAATGAGAGTTCTAGAAAAAAGTACTTTCATTAGTTTTGTTAATTATATTTTTCCCTAAGTAGTATATATTTATTGATTAATAAATATATGTTTAATAAATAAATTATTTGAAAAGTGGTCAATAAAATTATAGTCAAAGAACTATTATATTCTCTCAAATTTTATCACTCAAAAATAGCTAATTATTTTGTGATCTATATTTAATTTTTATTAATGTGCACAAAAATATGTGTAGATGTAATTGTTTTGATAACATTCTACATATATTACCTGAAGAATTTTTTCCAATCATTTGTTTATAATTCTTTGTATATTAATATATTTTATTGAAATGTTTACATTAATTTGATGGCATATTATCACAAAATCTTAATTTTTTTAATAATTTGTCCTTTTACATTTGTTTTTAAATTATAAAAGAACATTGAATCAAAAGCCTGCATCGTTTTTTTCTTAAACTGAGGACATATAATGAGCTAGTGACAATTAAATTTATACATTCTTTCTGTGATGAAGGCTTTTGAATTTCTATCAGCATTATCAATGATTCACTTAAGATACTCATATACCTTTCAAAAAGCAACTCTTATATTTATCTTACAGTTAATTTAGTAAGAATTACTCTTAGATTATAATGGTGTCCTGAGATATTATTTTGACTGATGTGATACTATTAGATAATATTTTAAGTACAAATAGAGTTTCATTTTATTGTAGGTCACAAAATATTCAATTTCTATTACCAGCTAATATAGCTAAAATTTGCAATGATAAAGTTTTGCTATCCTTATATTCACTATAGGTCCCAGAACTAATAGAGGTCCTCTTGGCCAAGCCTCCCTAGTCCTGGGTCTCCAGGTAAAAGCAACTATGCTTAGCAACCACCTACCTCTTAATCCCTGGATATAAGACAAATGTTTACATTATACTCTTACTTAGTTTATTAGAAATATGTAGTCTCTGAGAATGTTCATCTTTGACTCATATTGTTTTGTTCAGTGTTTTAATTTTTTAATCTTTTATGTCATTTCCTCTACTTATTCTTTAGCCAGTGGAGGAGTTCAAAATTATACACAAAATGATTTTCTCTAACTGTTCTCCATGTTTTGGCTCTAAGCCTCCATTTCCAAATCAGTTCTAACCATTGTCATCTGATAGGTCATATACTCTCTGCCCTCAATATAGTGGATGTAAATTGAAGCTTGGGTGACCCCAAAAGTCTGTATGTGGAAGACTCTGTCACTAATGTGGTACTGTTGAAAGGAGGTAGACAGTGGGGACACAGTGACATCTTCAGATTTTTAGGGTCATGATTTGGGAGAACTCTGGTGGCCCAGCTTCCTCTTCCTGTCTATCTTGTCTCATGTACATGAGGTATATTGTTTTGTTTGGATATATGCTTATGCCCTGCTGTTTGGTTTTCCATGAGGGTTCACCAATCACTAACAGACAACACCAAAAAATGTGAGTGAAATAAACCTAGTTTATGAGTTGATTCATTCAGGAACCCATTACAGTGTCAGAAAGCTGACATGCTATCTTAAAGATATATCCAGTATATGATATCTTTATCAAATGGTAGAGATCTAGAATCTTCCTTGATCTTCCCTACTCCTTTCTCACTTTATGTTAGCTTATTAGTTTAGGTTCTTGCCATTCTTTATGTATCTCATGTCTTCTTCTTCTATTCCCCATCTCTGTAGTATTAGGATGATATTTATCAACCATTAAATCTGATTGTCAGTATGTTTAAAATGGTTCAAATGTCTCGCATCACACACGAAATACCATTCATAGTCTATGTTGTGAGTTACACAATTTGACATCTTCTTAGCCCCACCTCTTTGTCCATTCTCAACTTTTGCTATCATCTCTACCATTTGTGCCATTTCATCTTAGGTATAGGAAAGGAATATTTACCTGAAAGTTTAAACTTTTCTTTCTTTTGTATAGTCTTCTTGACTACCTAAAGCAGATTAAGGTACTTTTCCCCTTTTCTATTCTGAACTTCTGTCCATTCTATAAAGTAGCTGCTGTTACATATTGTACATATACATGATTGTGTCATCAAAAATAAAGTCAGGTGCACTTAACAGAAATACCATCAACTGAAACACAACTCTTGCACAGGTAGGCAGATGAAAATGTTATGTCTCAATAGTGTTTAAATTGCTTAAAGCCTGCAGTTTTCTTGAGTTCCATGAAATAGTGAAGACAAAGATGTGTCTTAGACTGGGAAATATATCCTTAATAAAAAAGTAAAACAGCTTGTTAGATTTTTCTGCTGAATCAAACTGACCTCCATAGACAGTAAAATGCTTTTCTTTCAATGTTAATCGACTGCATTCTTATTTATCAGGAATTCAAGATATATTTCCTTGGAAAATGAAGTCATTTTTAAATAGCTCTTAGAAGTCCATTCTATAATATAATAATAAAAAATTGGTGTATGGTGTATTAAAATGCATGCTGGACATTTAGAGTCACATTAGCATTAGTGAGTTATTACTGCAATGCAAATCTTGGTTTTGGTTGTTTGTTTTTCAGTAGTTTTATATTGGGATGACTTAGTGATTCTAATAAAAAAATTGCTGAAATTTTCAGGAGAGATTTAGTTATAAATTTCAGTTAAATTGATGAGAAATAGATAATTACTTACTCAGTAAAAACAAAGTTATAGTTATTTGTGCAGATGGAGTCATAGCATCAAGACAATTCATTAGTAACATGTCCATTGAATTAGTGTGTAATGTCAATGGGGGTTAGCATTACAATGTTCATCTCCCAGACTGAGCTCTGAGGGGAGATTTGTGGGGTTGTTCTCCTGTCCTCTGGCACACACTCCCTTCTGTAATAGTCAGACTGTGGGATGCCTGGTACTCATGAGATGTTTCCTGCACTTTATCCAGCATTGACAAATATGTCTTTTACTTTGGTGGAGAATAAGGCTCAATATGTTTTCTGGAAGCAAAAAACAAGCCAGAAGATGGAGCTTAGGAAAGCAACTGTTTGTTTCTCTTATCTCCAGCAAGCATAAGGACTGTTTTTTAATCAAAGGAGGAATTGGGAATGTGTACACTGTTACAGGGATATTAACTTCAAAAGCAAGGTGGACTCCACACATCAGTGCCACTGAAGGATTCTACCAGGCTCTCCTCTAGCCCTTCTCCAAAGCTCTTAGTTGAAGCATGCAGGATAGATTGTGAAAAGAAATGCAAACTCAGCCTGTGTCTGGTACGTTCAGGTATTCCAAACTAATGCTGTACTTCACATTTCAATTTAGGAACTAATTGTACTTTTATCGCAGAATATGAAAATAATGCAATGTGGAGGAGAGAAGGTTAGTAGTGTAAAAAGAATAGGCTACAAATAGCAACATTTCAGAACCCTCGTCATTATCTGGGTCTGAGATACAAAGTAAAGTGTGACTGACAAATCTAGATGTAAAATGAAAGCAACAATGATGGTGGCCAAACTTAAGAGAATAAGCCAAATGTTATTTTTCTTGATCATCCTTTTTCTTAGACCAGTGGGAATAGCTACAGGACAGTGGTTCTCAACATGCGGGTCATGACCCCTTTAGGGAGTGAAACGACCCTTTCACAGAGGTCACATGGCAGATATCCTATCAGATGTTTACATTATGATTCATAACAGTAGCAAAATTGCAGGTGTAAAGTAGCAACAAAAAATAATTTTATTGTTGGGATCGTTATAATATGAGGAACTTAAAAGGTCATAGCAGGAATGTTGAGAGCATTGTTATAGAATGCTCTTTTCATGCTGATTTGAAGAACATGAAGACATGAATGAAATGGGTCTAAAATTCTGGCCTGCAATGGAAATAAGAGTGTGACTTTTGTTCATCTATCTTTGGGCAAAGCAAGATGCATAGCAATTCCAAAGGAAATAAGCAGGGATGTGGAGTCTGCCCATGATGAAGCTAAGATAAGGATACAGAGAGAGAGATATAACAAGGAATAATAATAATGCCACACATGCTTTGTAGGTTTGGATGATTTTTGTCTATAATAAATATTTAGCCTTACAAATAACTTACTTATCTTTATTTTCAGTGCTAACAGCATTTGATTATCATCATTTCCTTTTATTGCTAAGTGTAATCTGTGTAATGATTTTCTGATATTAATTGATATTTGTGGTTAATGAAATATTAGGCATTTATACAGAAGGACAGAGATTCTCAGGTGCAAATATGTAGAATAATTTTTCTTTTTGTCTTGGTTATTGCTGATTGACTATGATATGAATTTTCTGAGGTCAGCTTAGGGATTCAACCCTGCCTCCAGAAGATGGAGGAAATAAATCCCATTTGCATGCTGACATTAAATGAAATAAAATCAAAATACATGGAATATGACCATTTTAAAATGCAATCTGGTATGATGTAACAAGAAATGTTTTGCCTTTAATATTGGAAGAAAGGTTATATATATATAATATATATATATATATATATATATATATATATATATATATATATATATATATATATATATATATGCTATAGTAGAAGCAATGTTTGCTTCTGAGGAGGGCCCAAGTTCTGTTCTCAGCACTCATGATGAAGCTCACAACCACTCCAATCTCCAGCTCTGGGATATCTGATGCCCTCTTCTAAATTCTAGGTATCCTCACTCATGTGTACATTCTTTCTCTCTCTTTCTTTCCCCCCTCTTTCTCTTACACACACACACACACACACACACACACACACACACACACACACACATTAACTCTAAAATAAATCTCTAAATTTTAAGTAGATGTAACTACTCAATAGTAACTTTTCTGTTGCTGTGATAAAAGACCTTAACTAAGGCAACATACAGAAAAAAGAGTTAATTTGGGTTCACAATTTCAGAGGGCCAGAGTCCATATGGTGTGGAAAGTATGGCAGCAAGTGTTGTAGCAGAAAGCCAAGAGCTCACATCTTCAGTGGCAAGCAAGAGGCAGAGAGCTACTTAGAAATGGCATCAATCTTTAAACTCTCAACCCCCACCTCCAGTGACATTCTATCTCTAACAAAGCCACACACTTCCTCAACCTCCCCCAAACAGCACCACCAACTGAGGGACCAATTACATGAGGTGAGCCTTTATGGGACCTTCTCATCCAAAGAGCTAAGGTAGTACTTTTGAAAATGTTCCAGTAAATAAGACATAGCTATTATGTACTTTCTAAACAATGTATTAATAATAACTACATTGGGTTTATAAGAGCATAAGATACAGTTGATGTTTGGCATAAATACAAAACACTGGCTCTGGTTTGTGTTTTAACCTCTAAAGATTTTTAGTAAGTTATTTGGTTAGCCACTTCACTACAAGAAAATGGATTGTAACTCCTGTATGGTCACACAGTCTTGTGTCATTCTGAGTGCATTCTATTGTATCCTTTCCAAGAATCAATACTATGTGCTGTTTGTTCATGGATATCACCACTAGATGGCAGAGTTCCCTGACTCTGTGTGGGTGAATTTCCATAGCATTTCTTATCTTGTTTTTTTTTTTTTTTAAAAAAAGTCTTTGTTTGTTTTATTTTTTTTCCTTTATTTTGTATTTATCAAAAAAAAAACAGTAAAAAGAATTTAAAATGCAGAAGAGTTAACAATAACTATACAGAGGATAAGAATCATAAGCATGGCTTATCAAGGGTAGAAATACAAATAAGATTGCTACACATATATTTTCTTTGTGTTCAGCTTTCCCTATATATCCTTATTCAAGGTCTCTTCCC
>PVIH01010551.1:0-74555 GCA_004025045.1 Sigmodon hispidus
AGAGAGAGAGAGAGAGAGAGAGAGAGAGAGAGAGAGAGAGAGAGAGAGAGAGAGAGAGACAGACACAGACACAGAGAGACAGAGACAGACATAGAGAGACACAGAGAGAGGCACACATGCACACACATACACACTCCCTTACAAATCCATGCCCACACCTACACACACCCAAACAGATACACACTGAAATCACAATACTTTAAAATTATTTCTTCTTTTATTTTGGTTATTACAATTCACATTAAAAATAGAGTTTAGAGGTTATATTTCTCATCATGATGGCAAGTTAAGCATTGCTGTTGACTGTCTTTCACAACAAGGGGAACATGGAATGGTCAGGAACTGCAGAAGAATATATCACTAAATGAGAGGTTCTACATATTATGATGTGCCATGATAAGATAGCAAAAAATCTGTGCTCTGGGGCACTGGCATAGCCTCATGGTACAGTACATTACTCTTTGTTGAGCTGATGCTGATGTACATACCTATTTCTCCACCAGCACTAACAAGTACAGCATATACACAGAAATCATTTGTGCATATCAATAAATTGGTCTCATTGGTTAGTGAGTTTTCTTCCTCCCTTCCTTCTTTTCTTTCCCTATTTTTCTATTTTTGAGAGAGGTCTCACTATATAGGTTTGGCAAACCTAGCACCAACTATGTCGACAAGGCTGATTTTAAACTCATAGATATCTGCCTCTAAGTGCTTTGATTAAATGTTTGTATCGACATGCTTAGTGGCTTATGTATTTAGAAAATACATACATTTAGAAAATTAACTACATACACACATATAGTTTTATGATTTTGATAAATTGTTTATATACACCTTTATTATTTTTGGAGAGTTTATTCTTTATTACGAAAACGTTTACCATAAACTATAAACATCTGTGTTATATAACCACCAGTAGGTGCCTGATAGCTCACAGTTTCTGAGTTGTTTGACTGCATCATTTATTCTGAGTGTGATTTAATTTTGTGTTTTGTTGTACTGTGTGGGATATGTGTGTGTGCACAGGCACACGTGTGTGTTATGAATGGCCTCACATGGCCTTGGATTATATAAATGTATGTATATACTAATAGGACATAGTTTAGGCATATGAGGATATGCCATCTGTGTGTGTGTGTGTGTGTGTGTGTGTGTGTGTGTGTGTGTGTGTGTAGATAACTCTATAGTGTTCCTATGATGATGAATGCCTAAGAACAGATTTCTCAGAAAACATTTCTGTCAATAAGTAACACATCCCTATATACAGGCTGAGTGAATAAATGGCATCCATTATCAAATGGTCTTTGCTATGAAAACATGCCAATTCTTGGATATGCACTTCTGTCTTTTACCTTTTCTCTAAAGTCCTTCTGCTGGAAGTATGAGGTGGGGGACCATCTACTAAATTTCACTCCATTAAAGCATTGGGAATGCTAGTTGTCATTTAGAAGAACTTGAACTCTCTTCCAGGTTCTTCACAAAAGGGAAATTAGAATAAAGAACTATGGACTGCCCCAAGACTTTACTCTGGGCTAATAGATCTGTCTCATGAACAATATGTCCAAGTAGGTTGTAATAGATCTAGACCTGAATGAGTTGCAAATCATGCTAGAGCCCTGCTGGGATAAGATAAGACTATGTATTTGTCTCTCTAAAAGATATTTATAAACTCTATAGTCATTGTTACTCTAAGTGCTATGAAAGTAATGAAGAACACAATTTCTCCCCACTGGGATTTGATTACAGTGGAAAAGTATCTGGTAAGAATATGGTAAATACTTGACTCTTTATCATGATGTATTAAATATGCAAAAATATTACATCAAGAGATCAACTCAGTCAAAAACTAGGCAGACATAGGCCTGGGAGTTCTGGATCTCTGTGAGTGCAAGGCCAAACTGTTGGGCTTCTATGGCACACACCTTTAATCCCAGCACAGGGAAAGCCTGGAGTGGTGCCCTATGCCTTTAATTCCATAACTCCAGAGACAGAGACCTTTCTGTGTTTCTGTGAGTTCAAGGCTGACTACCAAATAGAATAACTCATGCCTTTAATCTTAACCTGGATGGGATACATCTGGGAGAGAAGCGTATTTAAGGCAAGTTTAGGAAAATAACAGCAATTAGAAGCGACCAGGATGGAGGCTGAGGAAGCTAGAAGAGAGCTGGGTGAGATTTGACTGTGGTATTTCCTCTTTATCTCTGATATTTTAGCCTTTCCCCAATATCTGGCTCTGAGTCTCTTTCATTACAATCATAATTTGTGTTACTTCTCTCTATAAATGGCTTCCCCCATATTTTCCATCATGGTCACATGACTGCTAATGGGGTACATGTATATGTCTGACTCAAAGAGTGCTCATGGTGTTTGGAAAAAAATTATAAATGAAATAGACATATAAATAAATGAAATATTCACAGGTATTCACATAGAAATACAGGTCTCTTTCCTCTAAATAATTGGCAGAACTTGCCTAGGATTAGACATTGTCCTGTTCAAATTAAGAGTTTTGATTTGAAGACACTGGGACTTTAAAAAAGAATACAAATAAAGGCCGAAATTTAAAGTTTCCAAACATTTAATGAGTGTTACAATAATGCAAGGCAACAACAAATATACTAGAGAAAGCAGAGTTAATGAAACATAAAGAAAAGAAACTTAGGACAACAAAATATATTCTCAGGGGAATATGTAGCAAACTTGGAAAATAGACAGATGTTTATAAAGATGAATCAGCTGGGGACATTAGCTGTAAAGAAATGTAATCATTAAAATGAAGCATTTAATGGACAAAATAAATATCAGATATTTTAATTAATTTAATCAGAAAAATTAGTTAATTAATGGACTACTATATCATGTTGAGAATACTTTCTAAATTAAGAATATGGCAAAAACTGTCAGAGATTATTTGAATAAATTTAATGAAGAGGGAGATTAAATTATAATGTAATCATTCATGGAACATGAATCATAGAAAGTAATGTTGAAAAGGTAATGTGGAAAAATAAAAATAATGACTCCATTCAAGAACTAACACATTCGTAGATTGAGAATTGTTTTAGGGTGCAAAATAGTTATCTTTACAACTGAATAAAAACACACACTCAGGACCTGAAAAGGTGGCTAAGCAGTTAAGAGCACTGGCTACTCTGCTAGAAGATCTAGGTTTTTATTCAACACTCACATGGTGGCTCCCAGTCATATGTAACTCCAGTCCCAGGGGTCTTTTCTGGACTTTGTGAAAACTGTGTGATATGTACAAGGAAGACACCCACACATAAATAATAATGTAAAATTAAAAAAATACACAAAACATATGTAAGACCAAAATTTAATATGAAACAAATTAAAGCTGGGAAACACACTTTCAAGAGAAAAAGAAAGCAGCACCTGTATCTATGCATGCAGATATATGTAGCTATATATGCAAGAAGATCAAAGCTTAGTGTATTGGATAGATGTGCCAAGAGAGAGGTGCTTCTTACCTATATTTTTAAAGATAAAATAATAACATAAATTATAGAACACCTCATGTGCATAAGAATTCCAAAGAATTTATTTAAAATTGTACCATCACAAAGGTATCATGCAGGCATGGCGACATACACCTTTAGGCCCAGCACTCATCAGAAGCAGGCAGATGTCTGCATTTGAGGCTAATCTTCTCTAGAGTGAGTGTTTGGACAGCTATATCTATGAAGAAAGATCCTGTCTCATAAAACAAACCAAAACACCAGCCAAAAGAGTATAGTACATACAAAAAATGTACACTTTTAAACTAAGGCATTTTTAATAAATTTTTCCCAAAGAGTTCAGTGTGAAAGAGAAAAATATTTGTTTTCAGTGAAGAAAACAACACAAACATACACATCATGGAACACATAGACTCATCAGCAGAGGCAAGTACCTGCATTTTGTGGTCTTTCTAGGCCAAATCCAAAATCCCAGTCTCATGAGAAAAGTACTAGACAATCCATATGAGAAACAGTCTACAAAATATATGGCCAGGACGTTTCAGGCTGACAGTAACAAAACATAATTAAAGATTGTGAAACAGTCTCAGCCAACGGAAACCGATGTAAGGAACACAATGTCTAGATAAGATTTGCTCCCTGAACAAGATTGTGTAAAAGGAAGTGGTAATGCTAAAAACAAGAAAATCTGAATAATGTATACATTTAGTTGATAGCAATCTATCAATTAAGTATATGTCCACTAATTATAAAAATGTTCTAGAGGAATGTTGCATATTAATAATAGGCTGTTTTGTGAAATGTATTGAAACTGAGTTATATACACAACATTTCAGTAAATGTAAGACTACTTTTGAATACTAAGAAATATTTTTTAAAATGCAAATCAATGAAAATATAGTCTTAAATGTAAGAAATATAAAACTGTAAAATTTCTGAGGGAATAAAAATAGCAGAAATCCTTATAATCTTTAGGTAACAAGGTTTTCTAGATACATTCACAATAGACACACACACACAAAAAAAAAAAAAAACAGAGATTAAATCAAAATATTTTGCAACAATCAATTTACCAGAAAAGCTAGAAGATCATCCACAGAATTGGAGAAAGTCTTGGGCAATGATAAGTATGATGAGGGAAGCATGTCCTGGACATAAGGAGCTCAGAAAATTGAACAATAAATTTCAGTTCATTAAAAACACACTGAGATTCTGATAACACATTTCTTAAAGTGTACAATAAGGTGACATATCATCAAGCATTAGGGAAATAGATCAGAAGCACAATGTAATACTAGTCATTTGATTTCAAATATCTTAGATGGTACAACACTGGAAACTCTAGATGATGATATTAATGGAGTTGTCAAACTGTGCAGCCAATTTGGAAAACTGTTGGACAGGAGATGATTATAGTTACCACATGATCAAACTCTTTCATTTCCAGAGATGGATTCAAGAAAAAAGGAAATCATTTCGCCATACAAAGCCAGGTACACAAATGTTCCCAGGAGTATTGTTCATAAGCATTAAAATGTAAAAATAGCTCAGATGTCTACCAGCTGAAGAAAAGATTTTAAAATGTTGAATACTCACACAATATATGAAAAAGAAATAGTAAACTAGTGTTCTCTGCTACAACAGAAGTAATCCTTTAAAGCATTGTCATAGGTGGAAGGCATTCAACACAAGATCACACACTTTATGGATTACTTTACATGCTGTCTATTGAAGCCAATCTAGAGAGACTGAAAGTTGGGGAGCAGAGATGAGAGCCTCTGCTAGGTCTCAAATGGAACGAACTGTTAACTGATGGGTACACGTTTCTTTCAGGGTCCATGAAAAGTTCAAAATTAGAGTGTGTTGAATTTTGACCATATACAAGAGAATTAAAAAAAAAAAGCTTAAAAACTGGGCACTTTAAGAGTATATTATAGTATGAAATAATATCTCAAATAAGTTGGTCTGTCTATTTTTATTATGAATAAAATCATATTTTTTATCCATGTATCCCCTTGTTCAAACTCCCTTCCCCTTCCCGCCCCTCCCAGTCACTCTTGTCTTTTTTAAAAGCAAGCCTTGAGAAAATTTGAGGACCCCAAATATTAATTGAATATACAGGAAACATTTTTTTCTTAGATTCTAATATACTATTTTTCTAAATCAACCATATATCAAGTAACAAAGTAGCTTTACTAAATTCAAACATTCAACACTGAATGTATTATGTACTTTGACCATGATTTTGTAAAATTAGAAATTAAGAACAATGAATGCAATTGACACAGGGGTAGGGATGCATGATATTCACAATGAGCCATGTCTCTAAATAATGTACAGATTAAAAAGGAGCCAAACTGAAATGTGTAAATAGTTAAAATCTAATGAAATGAAAATGTGTGTTTCAAATGTGGCATGTGTTTCTAGAGTGGGACCAGGAGGAATGAAGGAGACCTGAGAAATGCTGCAGAGACAGGAGGTAAATACTCAGTCCACTCATCTGGAAGAATAGAAACAGAGCACTTGGAAAAAAAGAGAAGAGATCATGAACCAAAATATAAATGAATCCAGAAATAAATTGAATAGTAAGAAAGTTGGATAATTAAAAAAAAGTATGCTCTTTGAAGAACATCAACATAACAGATAAAAAGTTGTGGCTAAGCAGATGGATGTAAAGAAGAAATACGTAATAGACACATCTGAAAAAGTATAAGGTTTGTTATATATGGAAGGTTGAGATAAAAATATAATAAGCCAAATGTGAACATATTTGAAAATCTTATTTAAAAAAAAAACATATCTAGAAAACCAGTGTTAAGTTAATATATGAAGACACAGAGAACACCAAACAACAGAAATGACTCATAAAACTAAAAGTTATAAAAAGATCCTTGCCCCTGAAACACCCTATTCACAGTCTTGCATGCACTTGAACTCTCTGCCTGTTGTTCTCAGTTGCCAGTTTGTCTTATCTTTTCTTCTTGTCAGATTGCTATTTCACAATTCTCCTTTAAAGATGGTGTTTAGATAGGTATGGTTTCTGCTGTGTAAGGGAAAAATCATAATTCTTACCTTACGGTTTTCTCTAATCATTTTACCGTGGATGTTGTGGGATATTTGTATATCTTGTGAAGATGTATTGCTGTGATTTATGTAATAAAAGCTGAATGACCAATAGCTAGGCAGAATGTATAGGCAGAACTTCCAGTCTGAGATAGAGGAAGTAGGAGGAGCTAAGAGAGGTCCAGAAGAGTATGGAAGAAGTTAGACACACAGAATGGGATAGAAGTAAAAGCCACGTGGTAGTATGTAGATTAATAAAAATATGGGTTAATTTAAGTTACAAGAGCTAGCTAAAAAAAAAAAAACAAGCCTAAGCTAAAGGCCAACCTTTTGTAATTAATAAGATGTTTGTGTCATTATTTGATAGCTTGCAGGACAGGTAATGATTTATTACACCTGTAAGCTCATATTCTATTTAAGCACCTTAAATGAAAAAAAAGAAATATTGTAGATAGTATTATCTTTTTATGGTTTGAAAATTTCAAAAATTTGTATAAGTTTTTAATCAAGGCCCTGCCTTGATTCTTCCCCTCTCATTCCTCCTCTGCTCTGACCTCCTATCTTGGTATGCCCTTCTTCAGTCCCACTGGATCCTTAGTTCTGCGATTGAGTTCATGGTCGTAATCAAGTATTTTGTTGTAATCAATAGTAAACAACACAGAGATTCACTACTGGTCAATGTGCAGACCATAAGAGACTTTAGGAAGCCCAGCTCTAAATTGGTCATCTAAATCATACCCACTCTTCCCAAAGCTTAAGAAATACTGCAGAAGAGAATACAGAGGTTGGAAAAGACAGAGGTATTGCATGACTCTAGTGGATTATGTTGTGACATTGTAAATACTTGTCCTGCCTATTGGTCTAATAAAAATGCTAATTTTTTTTATTAGAAGACAGACAGGAAGTATAGGTGGGCTACTAGACTAAGAAAACTCTGAGAACAGGAAGAACAGAGCAGAGATACCATAGAGGTGCCACAGGGATACTAGAGAGACCAGCAAAGAAGCTAGCAGATGCAGAGAACAATTATGTTAAACTGAGAAAAGGTACCATGTTACATGGCTAAACAAGATAAAAATCATGGGTTCATTTAAGAATTGAGAGTTAGCAAGTTATATGCCTGGGCCGTAAGCCAATCAGCATAAAATTAATATAAGTGTCTGTGTGTTTCTGTGGGACTGTGGGATTGTGGGTCTGCAGGCCCGGACTACAGGCCAGACAGGCTAGAACCTTCATACTACAAATGATTACAACCCAACTGTTTTCAGGGGTGTGGAATGGCAATTACATACTTGAATAAGATCAGCTATGGCTACATGCACAAGACCTGTACATGATTAATCTAGACACAAAGCCAGCATGCAGGTAGAAAGGGATCATGAAGCTCTACCCACAGCTGAGGAGCTATTGGAAATGGATGGCTGCTGGGACAGGAAGAGACAGTTTTGTTTGGGAGTGTGACTGCTTTGAGTGTGTCCATGTTTCTGTACTTCTTTCTTTATCTGCACTAAATTATTATTTCAGTTCTTAGATTTTATGTTACTTTTATGGCTACTAAGTTTTATGTAGTCCAGGCTGTTGTATGTAGACAAACATGACCTTGAATCAGCCTGCTTACTTTGATGAAGGATTATTCACTGGTAGGCCAAGTTTAGCAGGGCTTTTGGAAATAAACCCAAGTGTTTCTCTGTGCGAGGTAAGCACTTTACCAAATGAGCTCGATCTGCAGTTCTTGTCTAGGGTGTTTCCTGTCCTCCCCTTCCTTGGAGAACCAGTTTTAAGTTTCTATTAACTCACTAATTATTCTTTATTCCTTAGAGGTCACCTCTAATCTTGTCTGTTCCTAGTTTATATAATTTGCTCCCAGCCTGACTGAGTTTTATTTTGTATTCTTGATGCAATTTGTATATGAGTAGCATTTGCTTCAACAACCATAAGTCACTTGAAAGAGTTGAAAAATAACTTAAAGTTTTTAAACATTTAAAATAAATATTGTGGCTTTTTCCTGGCTCTTCACATAATGTCTGTTCTTTTACTTACCACATGTAAGAAAAGTCTTAACTACCAACTACTAAACAGAGTGTTCTTCTTGATATTATGAACAGAGAGAAAGAAGGAGAGACAGAAAGATGAATGTTTCTCTGAATTTCACTGAAAATCATTTTTTCCCATACATAGGAATTCAGACTTTCATGTGGTGCAGTTTTTGGCCTTGTGCATTCATTACATCTTTGCTATAATATTTTCTTTCTCCTATGGGACTCAAAGACAAAGCAAATAGAACAACAATAATGAAAGGGACCCGCAAAAACAAACAATTTGTCTGCACTGGGCAAATTTCAATATAGAAGGAGCTTTATAAAGGACAGTATAATTTTGTGGTGCTCTTTAATTTATACTATGTGAATTTGTGGCTGGCTGCTTAGTTCCTGATAAGAGTATATAGGCCCATTTCTTTATTCTTTCATTTAATACATAACTATAAATCCTCAAGTGACACCAGAAACAAATAAACAAGAAAAGCTTGTTTCAAATAGAGAAAACTGGTTTGGAAAAAGAGAAACACAACAAAGAAGATGTTCCATTTATTCTCCCCCCTCTGCCCATTAGACTCAAACTACCCTGACCTCTGTGTTTCTCAGCTCATATCAATGAGCTAACCAGAGCACTCAGTTCAGGCAAGCATAATCTCCCCAGGCAGGACATCAATGACCCTGAGAACTATGGGGTAAACAGAATGTGAGTGAGTGAGTGAGTGAGTGAGTGAGTGAGTATATATATATATATGTGTGAGGGGGGGAAGGAGAAAGGGAGGGATGGAGTGAGAGAAGGAAAGAGAAAAGGAGAGAGAGAGAGAGAAAAGTTGGGAAAATGGGCAAGAAATCTGGCTATGGAAAGGATGCTCAACTATAAAATTACTTTGTTCCTTTATGCATCTAAGACTCTAATTTTTAATTTAGAGACACTAAGGCCATTGAAATGTGAAAATCCCATTCCTCCCCTTTCCCTTATGAATTTAAGGCACTTTCTAAAGCTCCTATTAGAGAAAACAGCAACAGGGAAAAGCCCCTGCCATCTCTAGTTCCTTTCTGTAGACACCAGGAAATGTGGGTGGAATCAGCAGTAACCATTAGCCTACATCTCTGGTGTCTCTTCCCTCCCTTATAAATCTGCTCATCTCAATGAAAAGTGCAATTGAAATGTAGATTAAACTAAACTTTTCACAACATAAACCTAAAAGTCAAGAATGAATACAGGGCTTATAGGGACAATTTTACAAAGATGAAAATGGGGGAAGGGGATCAGAATGAACTTTATAAACGCATGAAACAAACTTTGGAAACAATTACAGCTTTTTATGACAGCTGACTCGGCTGGGCATTGATGGTATGCACTTTTGAGCCCAGTGGGTAGAAGCATAGGCAAAATATCATTCTTTAATAATAATAATAAAAAAGGGTGTTTTGGCCTATGGCAGGCATCTTAGAATTAGATGGAAATTGGAGCATAGATTTAAAAAAACAAAAACAAAAACAAGAAACATCACCCAGCTGAGAAATGTCACCCAGCTGCCCAAAAATCAACATATGAAATAACAAAAATAAGCCACAGGCCACATGACAAAAACAAATTAATAAAAATAAGTTAAAATAAATTACAAGAGCTAGTTAGCCTCGTATAATATGCCTAAACCACAAGCCAATTATCATAAAATTAATATAAGCCTTTAGATAATTATGTATGACTTCAACTCTATAAATCTAAACCACCATCCAAGCAGGCCAAAAACCTCTCAGTACAGAGGCAGGTGTATCTCTGTGAGTTCAAGGCTCTTCTGGTCTACAAAGTGAGTTAAGGACAGCCAGAACTGTTACACAACAAAATCCTGTCTCAATAAATAAATAAATAAATAAAAATAAAAATTTAAAAAATTCATTAACAAAGCTGTAACTTGTTTATTTGCATTTAAAGTCCTGTAATGGATCCACCCCTCTTTCTGATCTCAGGCTAGGAATAATTTATAAGATATTTGTTGATTTTTTTAAATTTTCTACAAACTTATTTATAGATATAATCCCTGAACAAGACTTATTTCTCCTGAATTTCACAGACTGAGTTATAACCTCTTACCTTTGCATTCTGACTTATCTGATTTACATTTGAGAGAGACTCATTCTGTGGCCTAGATTGGCCAATAACTCAAGTAGCTCAGGCTAGCTTCAAATTAATAGTGATCTCTCTGTCTCAATCTCTTAAGTGCTGGGGTTACAGAAATGAGCTTCCTTTGATGCCAAGTTTATCTCTATTATTGCTCATACCAATAATTTTGTTAAAATCCCTGATTCATATATGCCCCATTTTCTTTCCATTTACAAGTTGAAGATGATTTTGGTTATTTCTAGATATTCATGGTTGTGAATAAAACTGTTTCTAATAAACATTTTATTTTATTTACATCTTTTTCTTTTATTGTAAGTAAATTTTTATCACATAAAATATCTGGATTATAGTTTTTCTCTGTTTTCGCCTCTTCATCTCTACCCCTATCCATATTCACCCACTTTCTTTCTATTATTAGGAAACAAACAGGCTTCGAAGAGATAAAAATGAAAAAAAATATAATAAGATAAAACAAAAAGTACCACATCAGAATAGGATTCAACAAACAAACAGAAGGGTTAAAGCCCATCAAAACACTAAACCTGATACTATAATATATATGCAAAGGGCCTATAGGATAAAATGAGAAAAGATAAAATATATATAAATCAAGTAAATAAAAATAAAAAACATAAAATTTAACAAAAAGGAAAAGTCCTAACATGATTTTATAATAAAAGAAAGGAAAAATGCCTTTGGTTTTGTTTTCTGTTGGCCATCTATTACTGCTGGACATGCAGCCTACTCTTAAAAGTAGTTTGTTTCTTTAGTAAGACTCCTTTAGAGAAAACTAAATTTTCTTTTTCAAGAGGTTATCAATTACTGGTAGTTTCTGGGTTAGGAATGAGGACACGTGTCTACTGTTCCTTTCAACTCTAGGGTTCCATCGGGTAGACCCATGAAGGTCCTCTCCATGCCTCCTCAGTCTCTGTGACTTAATCTATGTATTAATCCTGTTGATTTAGAGGGCCTTGTTTTCTTATAGTCTCCATCCCCTCAGGTTCTTAAACTCTTTAAGCCTCTTCTTAAGGATTCCCTGAGCCCTTGGGGAGAGATTTAATGAAGACATCCCATTGAGGGATGAGTGTTATAATGATTCTCACTCTCTGCACTCTATCTGACTGTGGGTATATTTGTTCCTATAAGTGAAGAAGGAGGCTTCTCTGAACAAGGCACTGACCAATGGGTACAGCTGAACGTCATTTTCTTGCTCATTTTTCTTTTCTTTTCTTTTCTTTTTTAAAGAACAGTAGTATTTGGTTTTCCCATAAGTCTTTAGCTACCTCGTGTCAGGTTCTTGGTCAGCCATCATCAGCACTGGGCATGGGTCCCATGTCATAGAGTGGGCCTAAGTCAAAGCAATTTTGCTTGTTACTTCAACTCATGTCTTGCAGGGAAGAGACCATTATGTTATGGTAACCCATTCCACTCAACCAACGACTTTTGGAGTATCTGACCTGATGGGGATGGTCTTGCCTGTAACTGCTTAAGTGGAGACACAGGGATCATTCTCTCTCTTGATGGTCAGGACTAGGTCAGGTGTCATGGAGCAGCTTGCAGTGTGTTCCGATCACCCTTGAGAAAAATGGAGAATCGTAGCTGGATAAGTGGCAAGTGTTTATTTCATTCTTTATCTGAGAGTGTATTATTCCATTTTATATCTTAATAAATTATTGAGCTCCTCTAGCGGACTCTTGTGGGTTCACATAACACCATTGTACAGCAATGCATTTGTGGCTGATCTGGGATTTTTATTTCTCCTTTGATAGCATGCAGAGTGTATCCAAAGACACTAGCAAGTAGAGGTGAGGATCTACATAGGCACCAGCTGGACTTCTCCATGTTCAGTGAGTTGTGGAAGTGTTAACTTCAGCAACGGGATCATGCCCTCAGTTTGTGGAGAGCAACCTTTAGTCTTGGAAATAGTCTGGGTTGATTGAAGATTTCCCTTTGGACAACAACTCAGATGTAACCCAATCCTGCTACTGGAAACTTCATTTGGTGACAAGGAATGGTCAGTTGGGGTTCTGTCTCTCTCATTATTTAGTGGTGTCATTTAGATTACCTTTCATTTGGGCTTTTATATGAACACAAGATTTCACTTTACATTCGTTAAATCTTAGAGTTCTTTTCCTTAGGCTTTGGGGTGAGTGAGGTTACACTTCCTTTAACATGTGCCACTTACAGCTGATACATATCTCTGTGAGCATTTGGCAGTCAGAAATTTTACTTTACTATTTTATTCTAACCATTTTAGTGGCTGTTTAGTGTCTACCCTAACCTGTGCCAACATCTACGCGAAGTCTTTTATGCTCAGGAAACAATAACTTACATGTGAAAATGACTCCTGGAGTGCCTACAAGAGGAAATGTTTTCACAGTCATTTTCTTTACTTGGAGTTGAAGTTTTTCCCATTTGCCCTATGAAACCACTCTGCCTTCATTAGCAGCTACCACAGTCACTTATATTTATCCAGAAGGTCTCCTTCCCAATTGTCCTCTTATTGTTTCCTCAGCTTCTCAAGAAATTTCATCATATTATGTGTTAGTGCTTTTCATCATTCATCTGCTTTTTTTTTTCTGTTGGACCTTCTTCTTCCTCTGCCTCACAGATCTTCTTGTTGTTTTTTTTTAAAACCCTAGTGAAATCTAATCTTAGCATTATTCTGCATTGTGGTTTATCATTGCAGAGAGGATGATTTGTCTCCTGCATGGTTGTGAAGACATTTTATCTGTGGCCCTTAGTTAGTAATTAGTAATCACCTTTTGTTTTGTTCCAGGCATTTACTATGGGTGACATCACTTTTGTGTGTGACTGCAAGAGTTTCTGGTACTCAAAAAACTGGTCTCTCTGTCTCTCTCTGTCTCTCTCTGTCTCTCTCTGTCTCTCTCTCTCTCTCTCTCTCTCTCTCTCTCTCTCTCTCTTACTCTCTAGATTATCACAGAAGTACTATTTGTTAAACCGAATCAAATAGCATTTTTATTATTTTGCAACATACAAGAATGTTCTCTGAGCTTTTCACTCACCCCCCCACCCAATTATTAGTATTATAGGTCACATTCTCTGGAAGTGTGTCCTGGAAAGAGCATCTTGGTGACACATTTCCAGGTCAGACACAATTAACAAGAGTGAGTAATGGTGACTTTTCACCACCTGTCAAAACATTGCATTGAGGGTTTTATGCATATTATCTCATTCATTCATTCCTTCTCTGTCTCTGAAGTGAGTTATAGTAATTATTTGGTTTTTCTTTTTCAGTTTTTATTATATAGGCAAGACAGCAGAGACAACAGGAAGAAATGGGCTCATTCCGTGTCATCCAGTGAGTGTTTAATAAGGTTTAGAAAGCCATCCAGGCTGTCTGACTCTGAAGCTCCAGTGTTTAGCTACACTGATGTCCTCTGACATTTACACTTTTCTTGAGTGCAACTCTTTGAATGTTATAATCCATAAGTATGAAATGCTTTTCTGCTGAAATAAAAAAAAAAATCACTTCCTCCCCTATTAAACACACACAGTGATATTTTGTTCAGCCAAGACTTTTTCTTTGAGTCAAGCAAGGGTGATGATGAGTCTTGAGGAAATTTCCCTTGTCCTTGTACTAATTTAACAGACTGCTCCTTCATTGGGCCAGGATTTGAGGTGAGCTGTGATTAGCTCCACCTGCCTGCCATGTTTATGTTAATGGGGCACACTGATTGGAGTGCTGAGAAGCTGCAGGGAGCCTGAGTGTGCCTATCAGTATTCCTAGGCTGTCCAATTTGTAACCTTCTAGGGACTCAGATGAAAGTACAGCAGTCACAAAGTTGTGCTCTGTTGAAGAGCTTTTCAAGAGAATAATTCACCTTTAGATTTTCATGCAGCTGTAGGTAGCAGCATCAATTAGCATTGGCGAATTCAGTTGGTGGACCTCATTTTTCTCCAGTTACCTTCTGATAGATCTATATTAAATAAGAAAATAAACTTTGAACAGTTGTGGTTTAAATTTTTTTTTGACTTCTCAATCTTAGGTGATTGTTCACAAAGAAATTTATATGTATATTTTTTATTTTAGAGATTTTAGTTATTTTCTATGTGATATCTTTGTTTAAAGATAACTGGAATAAAATAAAGATAGACTGCCCCAGTTATTATTAGAGGTGATAATTTGCAGTCTAAGTGTGTTGCCATGGATACCTAAGAACCCCCCAAAGACTCTGGCCTGGGAGTCAGGCCCTAATCCTGAGGTGCCTTTCAATAGCACCAGCTGTCCTGAGCCTGAAAGGCGTGGCAAATTACACCATTATTAGAGTGAAATGGTATGGCTAAGCTAATTATTTGTGGGCTTTAGACACAGGTGTTCATAAAAGGCTGAACGTGCACTCCTAATCAAGTCTGATTGGGCCAGAACAAGAGCCCAGCATGGGACTATCAAAGACTTGTTTATAGTGTCTTTCATTTAAATAATAAAAGAGGCCACTGTAGGCCTTCTGTTCAGCAGTGTAGAGGCTGCTCTGACTTCCTTATACCAGGTAATCATATTTGGTATTTAATTTTTACTTCATTGAGTCACTGAGTTCTGTTTTCTAATAATATTTGCCTTTGAAGTCATTTAACAATTTTATGTATGTTGACCACTCTGTGACTTTATGTCTAACATCATTTCTTATGAACACAGCTGAACTTCATCAAAGGGATAACTAGAACTTTATTACAAATACTATTCTAGAAACTAAGTATTCTGAGAATTGGTAATTTTTTTGTTTTTTTGCCATTTTATTGCCTACAATATTTCTCTAGTATTTCCTGTGCCCATTGTGTATCAAGTAACAAGTTGATTTTAAAATTTTACTTAAAATTTTTCTTTTATCTTCTATGATTTGGTTCAACTAATATTTGAATATCATGGGGTGTTAAAATGTGTTTTTTTGAGGACTGCTGTACAGATTAATTATAATGTGATGTTACATCCGAGCATAATAAAATAATCTTCTTAGCCAATCAAAACTGAATTTTTTAATTTTTGCTTCTTTAAAATAGTAAAAGTAATAGTATTTGATAGTCATAATCCATGGAGGAGGGAACATTTGATGGTTACCAAATAACACTTATACATATAATATTTTACTTCCAAATGATAGTGTCATAGATTATTATCCTGATATATTTTTAAAGGAACTGATTTGTCTAAAGAACTAAGATACAACCTTGTATTAAAGATGTGATCTATACTGTTACTTGATAATATTAGAACGCCTCAGAGATTATTTTACTTCATATTCTTTTCATTTCATATATTTTGCAAATTTTTATAAATTCAAAAAGTATGAAAACATATTTCTATGGAGACATAGCTTCAGCTGTAATTGAATAGAGATTCATCTTCTCCATGAAGATAGATGTGTTCATGTAGGAAGACAGAGAAATGCATTTGGTCCCCAAGTTCACTCAACTGAGGTGTTATTCTCCCTTGCAGCTCTGTGCTTGGAAATAGTTGCTTTCTAGAAATGGTTCTGATGTCTTTGGCGATCATCATTGGTGACTTTTATAATAATACCATATGCAAAGACACAGGATAGGAGTCAATTCCTTCCTATCCTGACCAGCAGGTGTTGTGCAATGAAGGAGAGCCCTCAGAGTGATTAGGAAAAACCTTGGCCATGATGACCTTGAACTTACAGCAGCTGTAAAGTCAATTTTGAATTTTCACTATCATTTCAACCAGCAGCCAAATGTCTACTCTGCTTAGAACTCTTGTAAGGGAAAGATGGGGCTGAGCTAAGGTTGAGAATGCACTGATGCTAGTTGCCCTGTCATTTTCTACTGAAATAAATTTTTTTTGTATCATTGCTTTCATCTCTCATGGCTCAGAGATATAACTACTCCATTATGTCTGAGAAACAGAACTCTCTCTGGACTCTCGGTAAACCTACGGAAGAGCAATGTGCCCCCTCATTATTGTGAGAAAAAATATATATGTTGAGGGCAATGCAAGATCTCTGATAATTAATGTGAGTGATTGGAACACATGTGCCATTCAGGATTCCTGGCTATGATGTAACAAGCACTCAGACTCTCTGGAGCCAATGGCCTGAGAATGCATTTGTGCTCCAGTTATGTGCTCATATAAGCTGACCAGATGGTGCTGTTCATGTTAGTCAGCAGGAACCCAGGCTGCTGATGCTGCACATAACACCTGCTACTATAATCACCATTGTACAGAAAAAGTGAATTGTGAACTAACTTCTGAAGTTTCTGCCCTAGTGACACAAGTAACTTTTCCTCACATTATGTATACTCTACAAATCACATGGCCATCCTTAAGTTCAAAAGACAGTATACCAAGAGGCATTAAGCAGAGATGTAGTTGATGTGCAGAAATCTCAACCACAATAACATTCTGTAAATCATATGCTCCAATGGGATCTATACAGAGAGAATTGTTTAAGAACAAGATACTTATCTGTTACATAAAAGATAAACCCCCACAAGGAAAGAAAAAGAAATTGTATTGTGATGTTACATATGCATACATCTTCTCTTCTGTTTTGAAATCACCCCAAATGATGCAAACACAAGAGGAAATACTGTGCACAGAACAGGAGGAATTTCTAAGAAAACTGCAACTTCAACTTCCTTATTATAATAATTAAGAGTTTATAGCAAAGTGGCTTAAGTCTTCAATTAACAAAACAGAACATAGAAAATTAGTAGATAAACACTAACAGCAATTAACTAATATATTTATACTGGTAATAATAAAAGAGAAAAAATTAAATTAAAATGTTTATCTCTTAAAAATATATAGGGTCATTTAAAGCAACAATAAAAAAAGTCAAAGTCATTAATAGTTTTGATCAAGAAAGTATGGTAAACATAAAAGGCAATATTAGCTATGAGAATGAATATAGAGAGACACAAATACAGGGTGAGAGAAAATATAAAATAATTAGAGGAAAGTATTACAATTCTATGCCTAAAAGTTTACTTAAGTAACTATTGAAAATGTAGAAGAACTAACAAATAACTATGGAGTCAAAGATGTCTACCACGTAAAACAGTTATACTCCACATATCAGAGTCACCAAAATTTTGATCTGTTAAATGTTGGCAAGGATGGAAGTTTGCCAAAATTTTATTTGCTGTCTTTGGGAATCAAAACAGAAGACAATTTTTATTTCTATTTTTTTCCTTCTTTATTTTGTATTTATCAAGAAAAAAGAGTAAAATGAATTTAAAATGCTGATAAGTTAACAATAACTCTGAAGAAGATAAAAATCATAAGTATGACGTATCAAGGGTGATAATGCAAATAAGATTACTACACATATATTTACTTTGTGTTCAGCTTTCCCTCTGAATTTTTTCTTTTTCATTCCTGTATATCCTTATTCAAGGTCCCTTCCCCCTCCTGCAACATCAGGTCATTTTCTCTTCTCCACAACTCTACATCCCCTCCCTGGGCAGGGAGCAGACAGTCCTATGGTCCCACTGACCCAATGATGTTTAGATCAGTCTCCACTCCTGGCAAATCCTGTTTTGCCCCCCCTCCCTCAAGAGTGAATCAGGTGTTCCTATAGTTGGAGTGGGGTCCGAAGGGTCAGTCCAGGGTGTTTCTGATCCCAAGCTGATCAGTGGTCATGGTTTGCAGCCTGGGCATGCTTGGCTTTTTTCTTGTTTGTTTGTTTAGAGACCACTAATGAGTGAGTACATCCCCTGCTTATCTTTCTGAGTTTGTGATACCTAGCTCAGGAGAAAATTCTCCAAATCCATCCATTTGCCTGTGAGTTTTAGGATATCATTTTTTCTTACTGCTGAGTAGTATTCCATTGTGTAGATGTACCACAGTTTGTTAATCCATTCTTCAGTTGAAGGACTTCTAGGTTGTTTCCAGTTTCTTGCTATTATAAATAATGCTGCTATGAACATAGTTGAGCTAATACCTTTGGAGTGTGAATGTGCCTCTTTAGGGTATACACCCAGAAGTGGTATTGCTGGGTCCTTGGGGAGATTGATTCTCAATTTTCTGAGAAACCTCCATATTGTATTACAAAGTGGCTGAACAAGCTTACACTCCCACCAACAATGGAGGAATATTCCCCTTGCTCCACATCCTCTCGAGCATAGGCTGTCATCTGTGCCTTTTATCTTAGCCAATCTAACAGGTGTTAGGTGGTATCTCAAAGTTGTTTTGATTTGCATTTCTTTGATGGCTAAAGATGAAGAGCACTTTTTCAGGTGCCTTTCAGCCATTCGTAGTTCCTCTGCTGAGAATTCCCTTTTTAGATCTGTACCCCATTTTTTGATAGGGTTATTCAGTGTTTTGAGCTCAATTCTTGAGCTCTTTATATACCTTAGAGATCAGTCCTTTATCACTTGTAGGGTTGGTGAAAATCTTTTCCCATTCTGTAGGCTGTCCTATTGACAGTGTCCTTGGCTTTGCAGAAGCTACCCAGCTTCAGGAGATCCCACTTATTGATTGTTGGTCTTAGTGTCTGTGCCACTGGTGTTATATTTGGGAAGAGGTCGCCTGTGCCAATTTGTAGAAGTGTATTTCCCACTTTCTTTACTATTAAGTTTAAAGTGGTTGGGTTTAAGTTGAGGTCTTTGATCCACTTGGATTTGAGTTTTGTGCAGGGTGACAGGCTCGAATCTATTTGCATTTTTCTGCACACTTCCATCCAGCTATGCCAGCACCATTTGTTAAATATACTATCTTTTTCCCATTGAATGTTTTGGGCCTCTTTGTCAAAGATCAGGTGTTCAAGGTTTTTGGGTTAATGTCTGGATCCTCAGTTCTATTCCATTGGTCCACAAGTCTGTTTTTATGCCAGTACCAGGCTGTTTTTATTACTGTAGCTCTATAGTATAGCTTGAAGTCAGGGATGGTGATACCTCCTGAGGTTCTTTTGTTGAGTAAGATTGTTTAGGCAATCCTGGCTTTCCTGTTATTCCAAATGAAATTGAGTATTGTTCTTTCAAGGTCCAAAAAATATTGTGTTGGTATTTTGATAGGCAGTGCATTGAATCTGTAGATTGCTTTTGGTAGAATTGCCATTTTTACTATGTTGATCCTACCGATCCAGGAACATGGGAGAGCTTTCCATTTTCTGATATCCTCTTCAGTTTCTTTCTTCAGTGATTTAAAATTTTTGTCAAATAGGTCTGTTACTTCTTTGGTTATAGTTACTCCAAGGTATTTAATACTATTTGCAGCTATTATGAAGGGTAATGTTTCCCTTATTTCTTTTTCAGCTCTTCTATCTTTAGTGTATAGAAAGGCTACTGATTTCTTTGAGTTAATCTTGTTTCCTGCTACATTGCTGAAGGTGTTTATCAGCTGTAGCAGTTCCTTGGAAGAATTTTGTGGGTCACTTATGTATACAATCATATCATCTGCAAATAGAGATAGCTTCACTTCTTCTTTTCCAGTTTGTATGCCCTTAATCTCTTTTCGTTCCCTTATTGCTTTAGCTAAAACTTCGAGAACTATATTGAACAGATAAGGGGAGAGAGGACATCCTTGTCTAGTTCCTGACTTTAGTGGGATTGTTTTGAGTTTTTCTCCATTAAGTTTGATACTGGCTGTCGGCTTCTTGTAAATCATCTTTATTATAGTTAGGTATTCTCCCTGTATTTTTGTTCTCTCCAGGGCTTTAATCATAAAGGAGTGTTGGATGTTGTCAAAGGCTTTTTCCGCATCTAAGGATATGATCATGTAGTTTTGTTCCTTTTGTTTATTTATATGATGGATAACATTTACAGTTTTTCGTATGTTAAACCAGCCCTGCATTTCCGGGATGAAGCCTACTTGGTTGTGGTGGATGATATCTTTTATACATTGTTGTATACAGTTTGCCAAGATTTTGTTGAGAATTTTTGCATCAATATTCATGAGGGAAATTGGTCTGTAATTCTCCTTCTTTGTTGTGTCTTTGAGTGGCTTGGGTACTAGGGTTATTGTGGCCTCATAAAAGGAATTTGGCAATATTCCTTCAGTTTCTACTGTGTGAAATAGTTTGAGGAGTAACGGTAGTAATTCTTCTTTGAATGTCTGGTAGAATTCAGCACTGAAACCATCTGGACCAGGGCTTTTATTTTTGGGGATGTTTTTAATGACAGCTTCAATTTCCTTAAGGGTTATAGGCCTGTTTAGGTAATTAATCTGATCTTCATTTAATTTTGGTAGATGGTACTTGTCCAGAAAGCTGTCCATTTCTTCTAGGTTTTCCATTTTTGTGGAATACAAATTTTCAAAGTATGATCTGATAATTCTCTGTATTTCCTGGGGATCTGTTGTTATGTCCTCCTTTTCGTTTTTGATTTTGTTGATTTGAACACTCTCTCTCTGTTTTTTGAATAGTTTGGATAAGGGCTTATCTATCTTGTTAACTTTGTCAAAGAACCAACTCTCAGATTCATTGATTCTTTGTATTGTTCTTTTTGTTTCAATTGTATTGATTTCAGCTCTAAGTTTGATTATTTCCTGCCATCTACTCCTTCTAGGTGAGTTTGCTTCTAATTGTTCTAAGGCTTTCAGCTGAGCTGTTAGGTCTCTAGTGTGGAATTTCTCTAGGTTTTTCATATAGGCATCTAGCACTATGAATTTTCCTCTTAAGACTGCTTTCATTGTGTCCCACTAGTTTGGATACCTTGTAGATACATTTTCATTGACTTCTTGGAAGACTTTGATTTCTTTCTTAATTTCTTCCTTGACCCAGATATGATTCAGCTGAGTAATGTTTAGTTTCCATGAGTTGGTAGGCTTTCTTTGGGTTTTGATGGTGTTGAACTCTAACTTTAGGCCCTGGTGGTCCGATATGTTACAAGGGATTATTTCCATTTTTTTGTATCTGTGATATTTGCTTTATGACCAATTATGTGGTCAATTTTGGAGAAAGTTCCATGAGGAGCTGAGAAATATGTATATTCCTTTGCCTTTGTGTGGAAGTTTCTGTAGATATCTATTAAATCCATTTGCATCATAACATCTTTTAGACTCCTTATTTCTCTGTTGAGACTCTGAAGACAATTTTTACAAGGGGGCCTTCAATATATTTATGTGAAGTGTGCATAACTGTAGACTCAGTTTTATCAAATTCTAAATATTTATACTATAGGAGGAATTGTAGTGTATTTTGGCACAAGGATGCCTATTGCTTTCTCATTTTTTATTGTATTTTTGAGACAGAGTTTCAATGTATGACCTGGCTGTCCTGAAACTCACTTTGTAGATTGGACTGGCCTAGAACTCAGAAATCTGCCTGCCTCTGACACACAGGTGCTGAATTAAAGGCATGCACTGCCATACCTTCTCATTTGTAATGAAAAATTAAATTGACCTAGCTGCTTACCATTAGAAATATTGCAAATATAAGGGTATATATAAGGGAAAAAAAGCTATTCCCTAAGCTGCACAAATAAGATATACACAATGTAAGAAACTAGATAAATATAATAACATGAATAATATCAGTGGTATTTAGAGTTTAGGAAATTATATGTTTTGTTTAGAAAGAGCAAAAAGTGATGTGTATGTGGTTGGGTTTTAATACTCTCTTTTCCTCCCATGTTTTCAATTCTTTGTTATTCTTGTAAGTCATGTAATGAATAGGTATATTTTCTTGCTCTTCTTCCCTGGGTAACTTATTATAACAAAAATATATGAAAGGAGGAATAAGAGAAGCATGTTTTCCTAAAGTAGAATTTTAGAAATTAATTTCATAAAGAAAGAGAAATAGTGTCTTCATAGATGACTCTGAAATATACTACCTGGAAGTAAATAATCAAGCACATAGAGATACTCATCTAGATTAGAGTGATTCACACAGGATCAGAACCTATGGGGAGCAGGAATAACTATGAACTGACCTTACTTGCTAATGTTTAGAGGTTATACTATCAGGCATACACAGAGTAATTGAGAGAAAGCTAGCTGAGGAGAGTAGACATAGAGAGGGGCAGTGTTCTAGATCTTTATGAGACTGGGAAGTTAACTACTAGATAATAGTAGCCAATTTCTCCATAGCAAGAATTCTGCATGTGATCCTGCTCTATGGATGTCATCTATATTAACTAATTTAAATTTTTAAAGAGTCCTTTAAGGAAATAACTGTTTCTATAAGCCCCATTGCACAGATGAAAATAGGGAAACAAACAAGATCATTACTATTTTACAGAGCAATGTCACAGACCCAAGCAGACTAACTCCAAAATTTTTGTTCATAACCATAGAAGGGTACATCAGAACTTCAGAACTTTAGATAGGACTGTGTTGATGGAATATCTTTCATTAACTTTTGTGAGTCAAATTGTATGCTGACATATGGGTGGATGAAAAAGGACATCTCCTGGGTTAGTCATATGAGTTGCCTTGTCTGGTCTATAATATACATTTTGTTTCTCAGGTAGTTTGCTGATCTTCAGTTTTCTCTTGCAAATATATTTTCATGACTCACTTCACTTGTCTTTGTAAACCTCATCATGACTTACCATCCCTACAGATAATTAATAAAACCCTATTCTATCGCCAGCATTCATCTAGCCTATTACAAATACAAATGCATAATTTCACTGCCACATCTGACTTCTTACTGGAGCCTGAGAGCTGGTATGTTTGAGAACAAGTTGACCATATGGCTTAATTTGGCTTTTCCCAATGTGAGAAGCAGAACCATCTAACGACTGACTTAATCAACAGAGTTTATTACAGGCAAACAAAACAAAACAACAAACAAATAAAAAAATGAACAGAAAACACTAGTGGTCCTCTGACATCCTAGACAACTCGTCAAGATACAGCTTCTTTCTAGTGCTATTTGTCCTTTTAGACCAGGCAAATTATTTCCATCTAATGATGGTCAATGGCAATCCTGATAAATCAGCTTCTATTTTTCTTTTCCACTATAGCTACTATTCCTACAACTGTTTTCATTTTCTTTATAGTAATCTCATTTAAAAATTTCCTAAGATATTTAAATTACCTCTGTCTCACATTACTGGGTTCCAACATTTACAGAGGAATCAGTCAGGATTTTAGATCCTGTAGTATCTTATTATATTGGGTCAGAAACATATTCCTATATAACAAGGGATAACTAAAGACTAGGGCCATAAAATACTATATTATGGAGACAATTTCACTAAATGTAAATTGAGCCAAGGAAGGTCTTAAGACTTCCATGCCTTTGAAAAACAAAGTTATATGTTTGCTGATAGAACTCAGAACAGGGCCTTTAGTATGTCAGACATAGTCAACTGAATTAGTTGAGTGTAAAAGTACAAAACATCCTAAGATGACTATATAGTGATCAAAGAAAGTAAAGGCAAAGTGTTTCCTAGAATTATTAGGTTGTTCAGTTATTTAGCAATCACTTCATAGGTTCAGTAGGTGTCAAACAATGTCCTAGATATTATGGTGGTAAAGGATGAATACTAAAAAAAGGTAAAGAGTTTTAGAATTTGACTCTAGTGACAAAATGTGTCAAAGTATTCTGTTGTAATGTATCATGCTGGATGATATTAAAGAAAACTCAACAAGCCCCAAGTTTTTGAAATAGGGGAATGTAGTGGTTTGAAAGAAAATGCCTCCATAGAGCTTGATACAGTTTGTAGGTATGGCCTTGTTGGAGTAAATGTGTCACTGTGGAGGCAGGCTTTGTGATCTTATATATATGCTCAAGCCACACTTAGTGAGGCAGTTCACTTCCTGTTGCCTGTGAATCAATATGTAGAACTTTCAACTTCTTCTCCAGCACCATATCTGTCTGCATATGTTGCTGCACCCACCATGATAATAACAGACTAAATCTCTAAACTGTAAACTGGCTCCAACTAAATGTTTTTCTTTACAAGAGTTGCTGTGATTGTGATGTCTCTTCAGAGCAGGAGAAACCCTAGCCATAACAGGGAAAGAATAGTTTACTTCTACAAGAACCTAAGCAATTGGTGTGAAGGACTAGGAAGTTGTTTTTAACCAGCTTTGTGAGAGCTTACCATGAAGTATAGAGCTGGAAGAGAGTTTTTACAACTTCATCTTACATCCAGTGTGTAGTTTTCTAATTACTCTTCCTTGAACAATGGCTGTCCCTCAGTGAGTTTTCAAATGAGTTGAAGATTTACTTCAGAACACATATTGAAAAACCACAGGTAGAGTATTTTGAGGGAATGGGAAGCTCTTCTGATTTTAAAAATTGATTAATATGACTGTGATCCTTAGCTACCCTTGGAACATACAAACAAATGGTAGTTGAAATGGGTTTAAAGGTATATATTTAACTTAATGCTACTATCTTCTGGAATTTGGTCACCCATAGTTTAGTTTTTAGATAACCAGGACTTGAGATTGTGTCGGGGCGCCAATGATGTTTTAGGAAGTTAGGAGTTTTTTAGGTTATCTGTAAAGTAGGTAAAACAGTATAACCATCTTTGTTAATATAAATGGCAGGCAATAATGATGAATAAAATGGAGGTGATCTTCCTACAGCTAGAATGAGATTTTATCTTATTAGGGAGTCATTGCCAGTTAAGAAGATTGACTAAGTTATGTGTAAAACAGTGGGCTAGAATGGCTGGACATCTCAAGACAATCTGCTACAACTCAAGAAGATGTGAGATATTTAGCCAAAATAAGTTAGAAGGAAAGTGAGGCAATGGTATGTTTGAAGGAGTATAGAATACAGTGGGGATCTGGAGTCCTCAGATAGTGTCCAAGTGCTAAAATACAGGGCAAGAACAAAGTATTGTAGTTATCTAAAATTGAATGACCTGCCTTCCTTAGGAGTGCTATGCATTTGTAATCATCAAGAATGTACTAGGAACATTGAGAGTCAGAAATGCTTGCTAAAGAGGTTTCTGAACTTGTGTGTCTAGTGGGAGAGGAGGATAAAGCTGGGATGGGGGTCTTTTAGGTCTTTTCCTAAACACAGCATTTTTTTAATCAAGAACCCAAACTATTCTCAACAAACACATGCATTCATTCATTCTTGCAAATCATCATTTAATTTATCAGACACGTTTACATATTTTTACTTTTTAAAATTTTTTAAAATTTATAAAGTCTTTTTATCCATGTATCGCCTTGCTTCCCTTCCCTTCCCTCCTCCCAATCTCTTCCAGTCAGCCTCCTCCCTCCCTATTCCTTGCCTCAAAAGGGCAAGAAGGCCCAAGGTCGGTCAGCTTAGCATGGTGCATCCACTCCAGGCAAGTCCAATTTCCTTATCTTAATATCAAGCCTGGGTTAGGTATTCCTCTGAAGGGAAAGCACTCTGAGGTGCCAGCCCATGCACAGAAACACAGTCTGATCCCTCCCCTGGAGGCTCCAGATACTGCCCATGCCAACAGACAGCATCCTATCCTTGGAGGGTCTAGCTCCTTTTCTCATGGCTCCTCAGTGGCTATTCTTGATTCAGTGAGCTCCCCTGTCATCACTGGGAATTTTCCTTGTAATTTCTATCCCCTTGCTCATATGGACTCTCTTCCCCGATTCTTGACATTTTTACTCTTAACAAGTACAAAATTACTATCACTTTCCCAGAGGTTGTTTTAAGATGTAAACTAGATTTTTTAACTCATTAAACATGTCATTAGAAATTCAAAGCAAACTAACTTTTTTTTCTTCCTTATTTATTTTGTATTTATCAAAAAAAACCAGTAAAATGAATTTAAAATACTGAAAAGTTAACAATAACTATAAAGAAGATAAAAATCATAAGCATGACTTATCAAGGGTGATAATGCAAATAAGATTGCTACACATATATTTACTTTCTGTTCAGCTTTTCCTCTGAATTTTTTTTCCATCCCTGTATATTCTTATTCAAGGTCCCTTCCCCCTCCCACCACATCAGGTAATTTTTTCTTCTCCGTAACTCCCCATCACCTCCTTGGGCAGGGAGTAGACACTCCTGTGGTTTCACTGACCCAATAATGTTTGGATCAGTCTCCACTCCTGGCCAAATCCAGTTTTGTTCATCCTCCCTCAAGAGTGAATCAGGTGTTCCTATAGTTGGAGTGGGGTCCGAAGGGTCAGCCCAGGGTGTTTCTGATCCCAGGCTGTTCAGTGGTTGTGGTTTGCAGCTTGGGCATGCCTGGCTTTTTTTTTTCTTGTTTGTTTGTTTAGAGACCACTAATGAGTGAGTACATCCCCTGCTTATCTTTCTGAGATTGTGATACCTCACTCAGGAGGATAGTCTCCAAATCCATCCATTTGCCTGCAAATTTTAGGATATCATTTTTTCTTACTGCTGAGTAGTATTCCAATGTGTAGATGTATCACAGTTTGTTAATCCATTCTTCAGTTGAGGGACATCTAGGCTGTTTCCAGGTTCTTGCTATTACAAATAATGCTGCTATGTTCATAGTTGAGCTAATACATTGGGGGTGTGAATGTGCCTCTTTAGGATATATACTCAGAAGTGGTATTGCTGGGTCCTTGGGGAGATTGATTCTCAATTTTCTGAGAAACCTCCATATTGCATTCCAAAGTGGCTGCACAAGCTTACACTCCCACCAACAATGGAGGAGTGTTCCCCTTGTTCCACATCCTCTCCAACATAGGCTGTCATCTGTGCCTTTTATCTTAGCCACTCTAATAGGTGTTAGGTGGTATCTCAAAGTTGTTTTGATTTGAATTTCTTTGATGGCTAAAGATGAAGAGCACTTTTTCAGGTGCCTTTCAGCCATTCATAGTTCCTCTGCTGAGAATTCCCTTTTTAGATCTGTACCCCATTTTTTGATAGGGTTATTCAAGGTTTTGGGCTCTAAATTCTTGAGCTCTTTATATACCTTAGAGATCAGTCCTCTATCTCTTGTAGGGTTGGTGAAAATCTTTTCCCATTCTGTAGGCTGTCGTTTTGTCCTATTGACAGTGTCCTTGGCTTTGCAGAAGCTTCCCAGCTTCAGGAGATCCCACTTATTGATTGTTGGTCTTAGTGTCTGTGCCACTGGTGTTATATTTGGGAAGAGGTCGCCTGTGCCAATTTCTAGAAGTGTATTTCCCACTTTCTTTTCTATTAAGTTCAAAGTGGTTGGGTTTAAGTTGAGTTCTTTGATCCATTTGGATTTGAGTTTTGTGCAGGGTGACAGGCTCGAATCTATTTGCATTTTTCTGCACACTTCCATCCAGCTATGCCAACACCATTTGTTAAATATACTATCTTTTTTCCCATTGAATGTTTTGGGCCTCTTTGTCAAAGATCAGGTGTTCATAGGTTTTTGGGTTAATGTCTGGATCCTCAGTTCTATTCCATTGATCCACAAGTCTGTTTTTATGCCAGTACCAGGCTGTTTTTATTACTGTAGCTCTATAGTATAGCTTGAAGTCAGGGATGGTGATACCTCCTGAGGTTCTTTTGTTGAGTAAGATTGTTTAGTCAATCCTGGCTTTCCTGTTATTCCAAATGAAATTGTGTATTGTTCCTTCAAGGTCCAAAAAATATTGTGTTGGGATTTTGATAGGCAGTGCATTGAATCTGTAGATTGCCTTTGGTAGAATTGCCATTTTTACTATGCTGATCCTACTGATCCAGGAAAATGGGACAGCTTTCCATTTTCTGATATCCTCTTCAATTTCTTTCTTCAGTGTTTTAAATTTTTTGTCAAATAGGTCTGTTAATTCTATGGTTGTAGTTACTCCAAGGTATTTAATACTATTTGCAGCTCTTATGAAGGGTAATGTTTCCCTTATTTCTATTTCAGCTCTTCTATCTTTAGTGTATAGAAGGGCTATTGATGTCTTCGAGTTAATCTTGTATCCTGCTACATTGCTGAAGGTGTTTATCAGCTGTAGCAGTTCCTTGGAAGAATTTTATGGGTCACTTATGTATACAATCATATCATCTGCAAATAGAGATAGCTTCACTTCTTTTCCAATTTGTATGCCCTTAATCTCTTTTCATTCCCTTATTGCTTTAGCTAAAACTTCGAGAACTATATTGAATAGATAAGGGGAGAGAGGACATCCTTGTCTAGTTTCTGACTTTAGTGGGATTGCTTTGAGTTTTTCTCCATTAAGTTTGATACTGGCTCTCGGCTTCTTGTAAATCGCCTTTATTATATTTAGGTATTCTCCCTGTATTTCTGATCTCTTCAGGGCTTTAATCATAAAATAGTGTTGGATTTTTTCAAAGACTTTTTCCGCATCTAAGGATATGAGCATGTGGTTTTGTTCCTTTAGTTTGTTTATATGATGGATAACATTTACAGTTTTTCGTATGCTAAACCAGCCCTGCATTTCCGGGATGAAGCCTACTTGGTTGTGGTGGATGATATCTTTTATACATTGTTGTATACGGTTTGCCAAAATTTTGTTGAGAATTTTCGCATCAATATTCATGAGGGAAATTGGTCTGTAATTCTCCTTCTTTGCTGTGTTTTTGAGTGGCTTGGGTATTAGAGTTATTGTGGCCTCATAAAAGGAATTTGGCAATATTCCTTCAGTTTCTACTGTGTGGAATAGTTTGAGGAGTAACAGTAGTAATTCTTCTTTGAATGTCTGGTAGAATTCAGCACTGAAACCATCTGGGCAAGGGCTTTTATTTTTGGGGAGATTTTTAATGACAGCTTCAATTTCCTTAAGGGTTATAGGCCTGTTTAGGTAATTAATCTGATCTTCATTTAATTTTGGTAGATGGTACCTGTCCAGAAAGCTGTCCATTTCTTCTAGGTTTTCCATTTTTGTGGAATACAGATTTTCAAAATATGATCTGATAATTCTCTGTATTTCCTGGGGATCTGTTGTTATGTCTCCCTTTTCATTTCTGATTTTGTTGATTTGAACACTCTGTCTCTGTTTTTTGATTAGTTTGGATAAGGGCTTATCTATCTTGTTAACTTTCTCAAACAACCAATTCTTAGATTTGTTGATTGTTTGTATTGTTCTTTTTGTTTCAATTGTATTGATTTCAGCTCTAAGTTTGATTATTTCCTTCCATCTACTCCTTCTAGGTGAGCTCACTTCTAATTGTTCTAAGGCTTTCAGCTGAGCTGTTAGGTCTCTAGTGTGGGGTTTCTCAAGGTTTTTCATATAGACATCTAGCGCTATGAATTTTCCTCTTAAGACTGCTTTCATTGTGTCCCAGAAGATTGAATACGTTGTAGATTCATTTTCATTGAATTCTAGGAAGACTTTGATTTCTTTCTTAATTTCTTCCTTGACCCAGAGATGGTTTAGCTGATTGATGTTTAGTTTCCATGAGTTGTTAGGCTTTCTTTGGGTTTTGATGTTGTTGAACTCTAACTTTAGGCCCTGGTGGTCCTATATGTTACAAGGGATTATTTCCATTTTTTTGTGTCTGCTGATATTTGCTTTATGACCAATTATGTGGTCAGTTTTGGAGAAAGTTCCATGAGGAGCTGAGAAATATGTATATTCCTTTGCCTTTGGGTGGAAGTTTCTGTAGATATCTATGAAATCCATTTGCATCATAACCTCATTTAGACTCCTTATTTCTCTGTTGAGGCTCTGTTTGGTTGATCTATCCAGGGTTGAAAGTGGGGTATTGAAGTCTCCCACTATTAGGGTGTAAGAATTGATGTGGGATTCGAGCTTTAGCAGTGTTTCTTTTACATATGTAGGTGTCCCAATATTAGGGTCATAAATATTTAAGATTGAAATCTCCTCTTGACCAATTTTTCCTGTGATGAATAAGTAGTGACCATCTTGGTCCCTTTTAATTGCTTTTAGCTTAAAGTCTACTTTGTTAGATATTAGGATTGCAACCCCTGCTTGTTTCTTAGTACTGTTTGACTGGAAAATCTTTTCCCAACCCTTTATTCTAAACCTGTGTCTGTCTTTGCAGTTGAGGTGTGTTTCTTGTAGGCAACAGAACGATGGCTTCTGCTGTTGTATCCATCTTGTTAGTGTGTGACGTTTTATAGGAGAGTTGAGACCATTGATATTAAGAGAAATTAGTGACCATTGATTCATATTTCCTGCCATTTTTGGTGGCAACTTGTTTGTATTTTCTTTCTCTAGGGTATTCTTCTGTGGACTTATTGATTGTTTGTGATTTCGTGGGTGTATCTGGGCTCCTTAGGTTGGAGCTTTCCCTCTAATACTCTCTGTAGTGCTGGATTGGTAGATAGATATTCTTTCAGTCTGACTTTGTCCTGAAATACCTTGTTTACTCCATCTATGGTGATTGATAATTTTGCAGGGTATAGTATTCTAGTTTGGCAGCCATGCTGTTTTAGCATCTGTATAACTGCTGACCAAGCCCTTCTAACTTTCATCGTTTCCATTGAATAGTCAGTCGTTATTCTGATGGGTCTGCCTTTATATGTAAGTTGGCCCTTTTCTTTTGCAGCTCTTAAAATTTTTTCTTTGTTTAGTATGTTTTGTGGCTTGATTATAATGTGGCACACTGACTTTTTTTGGTGCTCATATCTATTTGGTGTTCTGTAAGCTTCTTGTATCTTTATAGGCATTTCCTTCTTCAGGTTAGGAGAGTTTTCTTCTATGATTTTATTGAAAACATTATGTGTGCCTTTGAGCTGGTATTCTTCTCCTTCTTCTATTCCTATTATTCTCAAATTAGGTGTTTTCATGGTGTCCCAGATTTCCTGAACATTTTGAGTTATAGCTTTTTTAGTTTTACTATTTTCTTTCACTGATATATCTATTTGAGCTACTGTGTCTTCCACTTCCGAGATTCTATCTTCCGTCTCTTGAACTCTGTTTGTTATGCTTGTATCTATGTTTCCAGCTTTTTTCTTCAGGTTTTCTATTTCCATCTTTGCCTCATTTTGTGCCTTTTTTATTGCTTCTGTTTCAGCTTTTATTTCAGCTTTTAGTTCCTGGCACATTTCTTTCATAGATTTGTTCATCTTTTTCAATTTTTTGTTTGTATTTTCTTCTATTTCTTTAAGGCTTTTTTTCATATCTTCTTTGAGAGCTTCAAGGATCATCAAAAAGGAATTTTTGGTGCTGCTTCCTTCTGTTTCCTCTTCATTGCTCAGTTCAGGTCTTGTATTTGTAAGATTGCCACTCTCTTTTGGAGTTACCATGTTGTTCTTTGTATTATTATGTAATTTTTTGCACTGACGTTTGCCCATGGCTTTAGTGGTTCACGATTAGATGGCTCCTGGTCAGTTGTGGCACTCAGGTTTGTGTGCCTCCTGTCACCTCTCTGGGCGGGGTCTGTGTCTGTCCTTCAGAGACCCCTGTAGTTGTTGGTTTGCTCAGTTCGATGTGGTGGTGGGTAGCTGTGCAAATTCCCTTAGCGGGAGCTGTGGCTATGGTGACAGGCAGAGTTTATCTGCCCCCACTCCAGAATGCGCTGGGACTCTGCAGCCAGCACTTGGTCCCGAAAGAGGAACCGGAACCGATGGGAGCCCAAGTCTCCCTCCCTGGCTGGGTTATAGGCGCTTGTGCCTCGTGACCCCTCCTCACCTCTGAGCGGGGTCTGAGTCTGTCCTTTCCAGACCCCTATAGTTGTCTGTTTGCTCAGTTCGATGTGGTGGTGGGTAGCCATGCAAATTCCCTCAGCAGGAGCTGTGGGTATGGTGACAGGCAGAGTTTATCTGCCCCTGCTCCAGAATGTGCTGGGACTCTGCAGACAGCACTTGGTTCCGCAAGCTAACTTTTAAAAACGATCAGATATTGTCTCTATTTTATAGAGGAGAAAACTCAGTTTCCAAAAATTGGTGTTACCCAAAGACCAAAATCAGAGTTTATTAGGCCATTATGATGTGTTGATGTTAATTCTAGAAGTTCCTCACTAGAGTAGCTGTGGACTTATATTGAAAATCCCTATAACAGTACTATGAATGGATACAGAAACATTTTTCTGAATATGACAGTTCAGGAGGCTTTGCCAGCTCAGATCTTCCCAAAGTATAAGACAACTCAGTATCTATTACTGGTTGAAAGTAAACATTACATCATCCCTATATTCATATAATGGAATTTTAAAACCTTGTGCAATGGGAGTTTACAGTGATAATAATTTGCCTTGATTTTCTTAATTATCACTTGCATCAAGTCTTTGAGTATCTTTATATTAAATAAAAAATATTAAGTCTTCAAGGAAAGCCATTTTAAAAAATAAATTATTGCTAATTAGTTCTTTTATGTCTTCCAAATAGCACCCTGCTTGTTTTGTGTCTCACATGTATGATATATCAGTGCCACTTATCTATATCTAAATGCTATATGGGAAAAGAAAATATGTGAAATTTTGTCTTTCTCACCTTCATTAATATTTCTTGTTCCTCCAGCCTTTTATACCTTTTTCTTTACATCATATTTCCCATTATGACTTCATTAAACATATATAAGATACATAAATGAATATAATAAATACATTTATATTAACTCCCTAGACTACACATGAGAAAAACATTTGTTTAAATCTGGTTTATTTTATTTAACATATGATCTCTAGTTCCCTTCATTTTCCTCCAAATTTTATGATTTTATTTTTTTCACAGCTCAATAAAACCTCATTGTGTACATATACAATATGTTCCTTACCAATTTTTCTGTTGATGAGCATGTAGGCTGGTTTTATATTTTGATTTATTTATTACTGCAATAAGTATTGATCTCCAAGGTCTCTGTGGTATGTAGAATTCAAGTTATTCAGATATATACTTGTGACTAAAATTGCAAGTTTTATTTACATCTCTATGATGGCAAAATAGGTATTAGTTTTTGTTTTATCAAATATTTCCTGGACATTGGTATTTTTCTCTTGAGAACCATGTATTCAATTCACTTCTCCACTTATGGTTGGATTGCATGGACTTTTGATGTGTTTTAATTCTTAGAGTTTTTGTTGAGTCATGATATTAGTCTTCTGTTAGGTTATAGTTGGCAGTAATTTATATTTTACATTTGTGTATTGTCTTCACTATGCTGATTGTTTTAGAAGATTTTTGACACACATTGGTATCTATGATAAATAAGGAACTACAAATGCTTGAGGACCAGGTATCATATTGTTTCTGCTTTATAGTATATAATGAGATTAAGTATAAAAATGCTTCCAGAATTATTCTTCTCAGGCAATCTTGCTTCAACTATCCAGGGTCTTTTATGCTTTCAGGTTCATTTTAACATTTTCCCCTATTTTTGTGAAGAAAGGCATTATAATTTTGATTTAGATTGCATTAAATCATCAAATTACTTTTGATGGCACAATCACTTTTACAATATTAACTCTATAAACCCATGGACATGGGAGGTTTTCCATCTAGCAGTGTTCTCCAGAATTTCCTTCTTGAGAATTTTAATTTTTCATTTTAGATGTTTTTCATCTCTTTGACTAACTTTTTGCTCCAAGGTTTTAGTTAGTTAGTTTTTTTTTGGGGGGGGGGGGTGTATAGTTGGAGTTATTGTGGGTGGAATTATTTATAATCTTTCAGCTCTTTTAAGTATGAAATAAAGAAGCTGCATGAAAGAACCACTCTCTGAAATCAGCCCTGAAGACACAAGTGTGTACGTGATGTTGACTTTCAGAGATCCCCTTTCCTGAGCCACTAGACAGCTCACTTGTTAAAAAGATAAAGAGATGATTCAGCGTGGACTTTGGTTGGATGGCATCTTGGGCAGACATCAGTCCATCAAAGTAACTAATCCCTACCCAAGTTATATATCAATATCAATATTTTATATGTTTAAGCTACTCTATTTGCAATTCTTATAGGTGACTATCCTTAAATAATATATATTCTGTAGTAAGCCCACATACTACCTCATATTTAGAAGTGAAATAATATGTGTGTTTATTTTCAGTTATAGTTAAGTTATAGTTTAAGGCTGTCCTCTATTACATATACTAGTAGTATAAATATCTAGCATTTGATGAGTATTTATTATATGTCATGAGCTGTGCTATTTTATATCTTTTTCCTAAGTTAATTTTTGTATCAGTCCTTTTAGAAAAATAGCGCAAACATTCTTCTGTTAAAGGTGGAGAAAAGAGTAGCTGACTTCAGTCATCAAAATATCTGGACACTTGAAATTTTCCTCTAAATTTCAGCCCCATGTTGTTTCTATAGAATCTGAGGAATTATTTTTATGACAACTGAGATTTCTCACAGAAACAAAAGGCTTTGATTCTAAGAGTATATTTAGTCTTACCAAGTATACATTTCTCTCAGTTTCAATTAATTGTTATATTCTAATTACTTACTTGTTTCAAGATTTCAATTAGTTAGACTTGTAAATAGATTTCTTATGACTTTTAGAAATGCAGGAGGAATAAAGGTCGGGAACCTCCGCTTTGGTTAAGAGTGTGGATGAACATATGAGCAAGGCAAACGTTTTCTGCCCAGAAAAACTTTTGCCTGGTTCTTAGAAATTTTTTTCACATGTATAATCTTTTATATTCTTCATGGAAGAGTTGTCTTCCAAAGGATTATAGGTTTTAGAATACTGGAAACTGAATTAACTCTTTTCTTTTTCAATTCAGAAATTAATTAGTCTTCGATTTTTCTCCTTGTAGTTAACATTAATATTTGACACAGGGCAGTTCTCTGCAAAAACCTTTCTGGCAAACTATGTTCCCTGATTTTTCTATCAGCCAGCTTTTCTCATTAGGGAGATACTGTTACACCCATTAATCAGGGACAGCATGTGTGTTATATGAAATCATGTATACACAGCCATGGGGACCTGGAAATAATTGCTAATAAACTTCAATCTTCTCCACAGAGCACACAACCTCAAACAACCAGCATTGCCCAATGACCTCATTGCCCCTCAAACCCCAACTGGACACACCTCAGTTTACTCTCATGTTTTCCCCTTAGAATGTTCAGCTAACAGTCACAGTGTCTGAACTGCTCAGTTCCTGGAGCTTGAGATTTTATAGCAAGGAGATTTAGAGCAGGGCTCTGGCATGTGACTACAGTGTTGAGTCCCTATAGACCTAAGGCCTCCTGAGACCCTCTTCAGATGCTAATGTTCACACAAAATGGTTTGGCCCCAGCTGGCCTTCACCTGCAGCCCTCATAGGCAGGAGCCTCTACAATGATTCCAGGTTTCCATGCAAATAAGAAGAGCACAAATGACAGATGACAGAGAGCATGCAGAGCTATAAAGAATTTTAAGTCAGCTTCCAGGCGGTTAAAACTAATTGCTCAGAACACAAAGGCTAGGCAGAAGCCCCCCTCCCCTTTTTAGTTAAAGATAGAATGACTTGAATTTTCTGCTAATATTCACACTTAAAATTAAATGGTATGACCACCATTAATATTCAAGAGCATTTTTAAACACAGGAAAAGGTGATGTATTGTTGTGGGAAAAATATCAGGTCATTTAAAAGTGTCCTTAGCTGTTTCCTTTGTTTTATGGGCACTCTGTGGAAACGATGCATTTTTATGATTGCCAGGCTAAGGTCTGATTTTCTGTTATTATTAGACATGGCTTGCAGCCCATTTGTTTTAGTTTAAAAAACAGATGACTAGAAAGCTACTTTATTTATGAACACACCCATGATTCACTAAAGACACAAATCAAAAGGAATGCCTTCCTTTACACTTGTTCTGGAAATAGTTTCAAGTTTCTAATTCCTTGTTGTCCCAATCTGCTTTTTACTTAGTCTAGAAGACACTGATGGGGGCTGATGGTATATGCAGCTCTCCTTCCCAGCTCTCAGAAGCCTCTGTCACAGTACAAAGACAATGTATAAGATGTTTTGTTTTAGTAATATTGAGTTAAAACTTAGTGGATTCTTCGTTTTGTTTTGTTTTAATTCTGAGAATCCTTTTGTGAATAAAAGTGCAGTCATTCCAGATTAATAGATCCCTTTAGTTGCTCTTTGTTTTAGAATATATGTATGGATACAAAGAGTGAGTAGCATCTAAAGTGAACTTACAGCTAACTACCAATGCATCTCTGTGTGTGATAATGGCTGCGCATATGTGTGCAAGCCAGGCATTCATCTGGTCTCCAGATATTATCAGCATATCTACTCAGTATGTACATGCCTTAGTTCCAGGCTGCCTCTCAACATTTATGACTTCTCTGGGAGTACTCTGTCATTTTTTTTTTCAGTTAAAGGAGTAAGGGTGTAGCAGTAGAAAATCAGGTAATTTGGTGGCTGTGGTTTTGCCATTCTCAATCTTTTGTACCCTTTTGTTATTTACCTTGACTTCCCTCCAGCTGTTTCTTTCTTATGAGGTAAGAGTGATTTGTGCCTGCTGGAATTATCTCACAGTCCTAAGAAAAATGATGGCCAATAACAATGGCTAATGGTAGACTTTGGCTAGCATAAAATTCGAATGCTATTCCTAATTGAGATAACACTTTTTACTTTGAGAAAAGAAAGTGAACTATAAATGTTTATGCTGAGCTGAGGAAAACTATGCTATCTTTTAAAAAATACAGTATTATAATCAGAAAGAGGATGTAATCTCAAAGTGCCTCAAAATTAGCATTATTATTATTATTTCTCTAAAAGTAATCCAATACTAACAGAAGACAAGAGAAAATTCTTAGAAAAGAAATGCCAACCTATTTTTTTTATTTTGCTAATATTTATAAAGCATCCATTGAGCATGTGCATTCTGCCACCCATCATGCTTTGTTTGTAGAAGTGAGAGTTATTTCCTACACTATCCCACAGCAGAGGTGATGTTAGCAATGTGTGTCCCATTCCCTTCCTCTTTTCTTAAAGTCACTTTGAAATCTTTCTTATAATTACTCCCAGTTCTTCATAAGAAGATCCCCTTGGTACACTCTCAAGATGATGAGTATGAAGACTTGCCCAATCACTGTAACTGTCATCTGATATTCCAGGCTATTTTTATTAAACATACAACATATCACCAGAGTACCTATGTTTTCCTTTTCTCTTAAGACTAGAAATCCTTGATTCTATTCTTTTCTTGTTATGGTGAGTGTAGAGGTTAATATTTGCTTCCTCTTATTTTAAATTAATATTAAAATTATAACTATATATAGTATACAATATGATTTATATGTATGCTTGCAAACATTCGAAGTATGAGATGATAAAGTAAAGCCAATTAATGTACTGATCATTTCGTTTATATTTTTTGTAGTGAGATATTTGAAATTTTTCTCATAGCTATTTTGATTTATGCATTAGCTTTAATTTTTACTGTATAGTATATATCCAAATATGTTTCTTACACCCAAGTGAAATTGTTTCTTTTTGTCTATTTTACTTCTTTATTGTTTTTAAATGGATTACTCTAAGTAGCACTATATATTTACAAAAACTTACAGATATAGTATGTAATAGTCTCTGAAAAGACTTTACAAATGTCTGCTTGCTCTTGAACTTATCTGTCTTATATATATATATATATATATATTCATCAACATGATATGTCTTTCATATTTCATGTGTGAAGCTTATAAAAGGACTTAAATTGATATTTAAAAAATACAATTTACAAGTTCTTATATATCCTGGAATCAGATACACTTAGGATGAAGCTGAAATTTTTAACTGCTTAGGTGTAGGACATGATGTCTTAGTTATTTCATATTGCTGTAACAAAACATCATGACCAAGACAACTTGTAGGAAGCATTATCCTGGGATTTTGATTCTACAACAATGTAAATCCATCACCATCACAACAAGGAACACGGCAGCAATGTGGAAAGCTGGATTTGAGCTTTCAAATGATGATCAGGTGAGAGCTCCAGCTCACATCCAGATCCACCAGAAATAGCAGAGAGCATGCAGGGAAACCTTAAAACCCACCCTGGTGACATACTCTGTCCAACAAGGCCACACTTCCTAATCTTTTAAGAACATTTATACCAACTAGGAATCAATATGTGAACCAGAGGGGACAATGTCATTTAAATCACCTCACCTCAAAACGATTATTGACCCCTCGGCATTTTTTCTAAAGCCAACCTAACAATGTTGTATTTATTGTGTGGTATGATTCGTGAAATAGTCAGTTATCATGTACAAGTGCAAGCCCAATGTAGTTGCTCAGCATTAGCTCCTCTTATTCTAAGTATTAGACTTTAATTACTAGTAAGAGCAAACATTTGATTATGTCTATCAAGAAATGTGTAGTTCTGTATGAATTTTTATTCATTCTGAATTGCAAGAGTTTATCAGACATAAAAGATGGTAAATCTTTATGACATAAATATTTATTTTTACCTCATTTCTCCTCTGCCTCATCATATTATTTGCCATTTTTTTATATGAATACTCTATTTCCCCAAACATTTTCATTTCTCTGTACCTTCTTGCTTCTCTGAATCAAAATGCTCACACAGCTTTGTTTTGTCCACAGATGAATAAACAAAAATAATACTATCATTTCTGAACACATGTACTAATATCCAGCATAGTCATACACTATATCCCGTATGTGAGTATTGACAGAGACCATTAGCCTTGGTCCTCCAATAATTAAAATGTTTATTATATTTCTACTAGTAAAACATGTAAGCAAAATTAACCTTTGTTGTTCCTTACTTTGGTATAATCTGGACTGTTAATTTTCTCAGGGTAGCTGCCTTGGCTAGAATGTTGGGAAAACAGGGAAGATTTTTAATTATTGAAGGTACTCAATCTGGGAAGAATAGCTTTTTGTGATGGGTTGCTTTCATTCCACAAATATTTTGAAGCAGGTGCTATGACTACTTGTAGTTATTATATATTATGATAACAATTAGGGTAGTTAACTTTTTAAGTTCCCCACCAAGTGTTTGAATGTTTAGTATGATATGTGGATATTTTCCACAGACTTACAATGTATTTTAATATTTGCAAAGACAGGGTAATATTTGGAGAAAAGAGTCTGCAATATTTATTTTTCGAATAATCAGGGATAAATACATAGGTCAAACAAGCCCCAATTTGTGGAATATGTGTGAATTTCTATGACTGTATATTAAAGTTTTGTTCTTGTTGATAATTCAGTTATGTCCTAGCAGTAGATTCTGGATTGTGAGTATGTGTTGCTGCTTTGATTAAAGCCTCTACCCTAAACTGTAAGTCATGATGGGCATGAGAGATGAAGAAACTTGATATTTCGATGACCATTGTTTAAACAACATTTGTTACATTATATGGTATTACTCACTCACTCCCAACAGAGCCATACTCTGAAAAGTTGAGGTAAGGAGTAGAGAGCCTCTAACCTCATAAGTTGGTTCATATCAGCAGCCACCTTTGCTCTCCACCCTTCCCAGAGATCTTGACCAATCAGAGAGAGCATTATTGTCTCAAAGGGCTTCCTGAAGGTAGAGAACCAACTGTGGTTGCCAACTCTCTCCATTGCTCCCCATGGTTCTTAAATTTAGAGGGAAAGAAACATATGTTTAAAAATAAAATTAATTTGAAGAGGTCTTTAAAACCATTCTGAAATGTATAAAGTCTTCAAAGACAAACACCAAAGGTTTATCCACTAAGGCTGTTGCAACCATGACTTAACTTCTGGTTTTTATGATTAAACATAGGTGTAAATATTATTTTGCTTCCTTATCATTGAAACCTTCTATTTTCATCACCATCAGCTTTTACACTTTTATCACCCATGCATGTAATGTTGGAAGTATTGGGAAGGAACTCCAGGTTCTCTTCTGCTATTGACATTATAAATACCCAGCTTCTGAACTAAGCAATATTGGGACAGTGGGAACTTGGGACAACCTACTGCCTGCCCAGGGGCAGAGGGGATAAGGAGTTGTGGAGAAGAGAGAATGACCTGATGTGTTGGGAGGGGGAAAGGACCTTGGATAATAATAATAATAATAATAATAATAATAAGAAGAAGAAGAAGAAGAAGAAGAAAGAAACCCTAAGCTGGGTATTTATTTATTTATTTATTTATTTATTTAACTGAATTCTTTTTATTTTTATTTTTTTTATTATGAACAAAGAAGTCACACTTTCTAACCTTGTATATCTTTATTCAAGGTCCCTTCCCCCTCCCACCACATCAGGTCATTCTTTCTTCTCCACAGCTCCCCATCCCCTCCCTGGGCAGGCAGCAGACAGTCCCATGGTCCCGCTGTCCCAATATTGCTTAGTTCAGTCTCCACTCCTGGCAGATCCAGTTTTGTCCCCCCTCCCTCAAGAGTGAGTCAGGTTCCTCTAGGGGTAGTGGGATCCAAGGAGTCAACCCAGGGTGTTTCTGATCCCAAGCTGTTCAGTGGTTGTGGTTTGCAGCTTGGGCATGCTTTGCTTTTTTCTTGTTTGTTTGTTTGTTTAGAGTCCACTAATGAGTGAGTACATCCCCTGCTTATCTTTCTGAGTTTGTGATACCTCGCTCAGGAGGATATGCTCCAAATCCATCCATTTGCCTGCAAATTTTAGGATATCATTTTGTCTTACTGTTGAGTAGTACTCCATTCTGTAGATGTACCACAGTCTGTTAATCCATTCTTCAGTTGAGGGACATCTAGGTTGTTTCCAGGATCTTGTTATTACAAATAATGCTGCTATGAACATAGTTGAGCTAATGCCTTTGGAGTGTGACTGTGCATCTTTAGGGTATACAACCAGAAGTGGTATTGCTGGGTCCTTGGGGAGAGTGATTTTCAATTTTCTGAGAAACAAACTTTTAAAATCTACTACATAATGTTGATGATGATTAGCTAATTTTGAACCACTTTCAAATTCATAGGAGGAGACTTTCTAGAAAGATTGTTTCAGCATTCATTTCATTCCAATTCTGGATGCATGTCTGAAGTGTTAGTATGCATACATTTATTTAAATTTTTTCTACTTGCCATAACTGTTTTCATTTGTTAAAATCTCTCCATTGGGTTTAGCATCTCTCTAGGCGGAGTTATTTAGCATCCATGTTCTGATGAGCGTGACAATTCCCTTCTGAGGAAGGCTTCCAATGACATGACTTATGTACCTTGACTCAATCCTACCACTGAAAGCTGACTGGAGTTTGTGCAATCTAGAATTTGTAGTTTAGAAATTAATCTCAAAGATCTATTTTTATCTATATGCATATGTGTATATACATACATGTATATATATGTTAGAGACTTGCTATAATTTTAGTTTTAGGATTATTATAAAAGCACTTTCACAATAAGTATAAAAATCTCACAATTCCATATGTGGCTTCAAACTGCCATTTTCCTCATGAACATCTCTAGATTCTGTTTTAACCACAGTCTACAGAAATTTAGTTTTATGACTATGGAATTTGTTCCCTGGTTTGCCGTGATACTTTCTGTCTCCTCACATGTGAATTTTGAAAATCTACCTCTTAGTATTTAATACGATGAATGCTATTTTACTTATTAACTCACACACTGTTAAAAAAAAAAGTCAGCTTCTCTTGCACTTAGAAAATAACATCTTTCTCCCACTTTCAAGTATATTGAGAGATACCTAAGTACTGACTTTAGCAATATCATTTGAAAACCCTACAAGAAAATGACTATCTTCTCTGCAGTGATTGCTCATTCAAGTAACTTTTAAGGTTGATTGGTTACAGTTTGCTTTTTATTCGTTTCAGAGGAAGAATAGAATAGACACATTAAAGTTTTGTCCTTGATAAATTTTCATACAGATTTAGGAGATAAACAGCAGAGAAGAAGCATATAATTACAATGGATTGGATAGTATAGCAAACAAGAATAACAGATTTTTTTATGTATCTATTATATGTGTAGAAATAAATTAGTGAATGTATTTGCTCATTATTTTATATATTCTCTATTTAAAAATTGAAAATTTGAGAGTATAAATTATATTTGTTATGTATTTTGGATTCTAAATGCTCTAAAATGGAGATATCTTCTTCTGTTGCTTAAAAACTAACAGTAGGACAGGCTGAGGGACACATTCCACTTAGTTGGAGACTTGTGGAAACCAACACCAGTATCATGTACATTGAAGAGGTAAACTGTACTTAGAAGTAACAGCTAAAACATGTTAAATAATTTTGTCTTAATATTGCCAGTAAAAAACAAAACTACTTCTTTATTATTTTATTATTATTATTAAGTCATAATTTTATCCATGTATCCCCTTGTCCCAGGAAGTTAGTATATTCCTGACAATTTTCTTAATACCTGGACTTAGTATAGCCTGCAGGTTATTCATACTTAAGACTGAGGTACAAGGCTCTGTGTCACACATGGAATGGGATTGTTTTTATCAACATGGACTATACTCTTATATGAAAAGTAATTTTGAGAGACTTTCATTTTAATTTAAATACCTTCATTTACTGTCCTTTCACAAACTTTGTGTGGTTTCCTAGAGAAGCACACACATGCACAAGTCAGACAGACTGACAGATACACACATACACAAGAGTTTATGATATTATAAACCAAAATTTAATTGTGAAACAAAATAGCCACAAAATTGATATAACTACAAGTCCAAGTGTCAAATGAGAATGTTAAAAGAGTTTAAGGGAAGAGATCACCAGGTGGAGGTACAGCCTAGCAATAGAGTATGTATTTCACTTATAAAAGCAGCCCTCATGTCAATTCTTAGCACCAAAATGATGTTGCTACCAATAAAACCAATAAGAACTAATATAGCACCAATTCAAGCATTGTATATATATATATATATATATAAATATATATATTATATATATATATTTATATATATATAAAACATAGCATTATATATTATATATTAATGGACTTATTCAGCTTTCCAGATTATATTTTGTATCACAAGACAACACTGAAAAAAGCTAAAGAAGATACTTAAGGCTCAAGCACAGAGGCCAAAGCAGAACAGCAATCAGAGGAACATTTCATACTGACTTGTTCTCCATGACTTGTTCAGCTTCCTTTCTTCCACAAACCAGGTCCACCTGCCTATCGTCATCAACACCCACAGTGGGCTGTCCCTCCCACAGCAACATTAACCAAAAAAGCAGCTTGCATTCATGCCAACAGGCTAGTCTGATGGAGGCAACCCCTCAATTGAGGCTCCCTTTTCACAGAAGCTTTTACTTTATTGACAAACTAGATGACAATAAACAAGTTAGCAGAATGGGGAAGCACAAATATGGAGAGGAAAAGTAATCTGTGTAAGGTCACATAATACCAAAACTTGCATTTGTATTCAGGTCAACAACATCATGGGTGGACATTCATGATGCAATGTGACTTATTACATAGAGATGCTAACTGCCATAAAGATAAAGAAAAATAGGAAGTGTTCAAGTTTATATTAATCAAAATTTGTAAGTACAATTTGAAAAAAACATAGTTTATTGTTGCTAAAACTAGGGCATTATATTATCTAGGGATGAATATATAAGGTTACTGTGTGATATTTGTCTTTAAAGCTTGCTTGCTTCTGAAAATGAAAGGGGTTACTAAATGAACATGATGCTGACTGCAGGCTGACCTATTGCTATCCTAGTCCCAATCACCCCTTAGTCAGGAGAGTTCACTTAACTTCACATTCTATCATGGTGACTGTATGATCAGGAGTCAAATAGTGAGCAATGTAGAAGTGAAAAATAAGATTGAGTTTTGTTCTTGAGGTTGATCTCAATGTCTGCACTCAACTGTAATCATCTCTGACCATCTGACCTGGTCTTTGTACTTTGCCTTCTTGGCAATGTTTTTCTTCTTCCACTCTTCTTGTTTTAATGAACTTCTATGGACACAAACTCTGACCTCCTTGAACTCAGAAAATCTACTCAATCATTTGGGGTATGCCAACACTGCAGACTCTGACCTACAAGCTCTTTGGCTTATGAAACTTGTCAAGACTCTTAGCAGAGCCAAAATACTGTCTGTTGTAAAATCATTGCTATTTTTACTGGATTAAACTCTTTAGACCTTATTGTAGAAATGCATTTCTTAATATAGTAAGTTATGGGTAGAATGGATCCTAGATTAGGGTCTCTTTTCTCAAGTTTGGATCTGGGGACCTGAAAGATCATTATTAGTGTATTAGAACAGAAAAAAATGACAAGATAAAAGTAAGATGGATATGTTAGGATATAGGGCCAGATCACAAGAGAAAACTGAAAACAATCACTGCATTGTCACCACAAAATCCATCCAGGAGTGCACGTAATAGAGTAAATGCTGCCCATTCTAAGAAGACAGCCAGAAGAATCCTGAAGTGGATGGGGAGAGTAGAAGAAACCCTGTCAAAGAATCTTCACACAATGACTTCCCAAATTTTGGAGCACGGCATAGACTCTTTGAGTTCAAAGAATTAGAACATAATTATTTTATGTTCAAATGGTTTTATATTGCTGCATGTGTTAGAATGTATTAAAGCAAAGCATGCCCAAGCTGCAAACCACAACCACTGAACAGCTTGGGATCGGAAACACCTTGAACTGACACCTTGGATCCCAATCCCTCTAGAGGAATACCTGACTCAGTCTTGATGTTGGGGGGAGAAAACTGGATTTTCCAGGAGTGGAGGCTGAACTGAGCAATATTGGGACCTTGGGACCTTGGGATCACCTGCCCATGGGGGGAATGGGGAAATGCGGAGAAGAGAGAATGACATGATGTGATGGGAGGGGGGAAGGGACCTTGAATAAGGATATACAAGGACAGAAAATGTGACTTCTTTATTCATAATAGTAAAAAAGAATGTAATATTTTTATGTTTCCCAGTTAAATTTTACTAGAGTTTTGTATTCAAGATTTGACATGCTTCTGGAACTGGCAGGCAAAGGAAGGTCCCATGACTGGTGGCTTCATCCACCTAGCTGAATTGGAGACATGTTACGGTGATTTTCAGTCTTCTTTGGTTCCTGGATAGGATTAGACTCAAGAGATATTTTATGTGTGCCATTTGGAAAGAAAAAGTAAAGCAGCAGGTATTTTTTTTAAATCTATTGGAGACTCTTGTCTAAACTTTGGCAAGTCACAAATTATTTATGATCTGCTGACTCATCTTGCTAGTTAGGACATTGCACGATGCACAGTCAAGTATCTTATCTATAGAGACAGGGCTTTGGCCTAGAATATTGCTGTTAAAAGTAAGGAGTAATATGGGATCATTTGGCTACTTTTATGTATCATAAAGAACTTGTGGGAAAAAATTTATGAGCCCAGAACTTTTTATTCTCTACTCAATATCTAGAAAGAAAGCAGAAATTGATAAGCATAGCCTCAAAGTTGAGACTTCAGAAAATGAAAACTAAGGTTTGAAACTGTGTGTAACGAAATTTAGTATGACACAAACTGCATCTTCTCAGGATGCCATTAGTTAAAACCTTAGCATTTGATTGGAATGGGAAATGTCTTGAAAACTGGTTTTAATTGTGAATACTCCTGTGAGGCTGATGACAGTGATTTCCTAAGCTCTCTGAGAATCTGTCCTCAGCAAAGGCATCTTTTCATTCCTGCCTGAGATTCATGCCTGTGCTTGAAGGATAGGCATCCTTTCCTCTGAACTCTATTCCTTGCATGCTACATTGCTCATCCTTAAACCCTGCATGTACGACTTCCATTGCTTCGAGGCCAGCAGCTTAATTTAAGTTCTGGCAAAAAAACTGAGTGAGGCTCAATGTGTGGCTGCTGAGGAAATAGAGATTCCAGCAGAGGAATTATGGTTGTTTTTCCATGTGTGTTCCAATAGCCTAAGAACAGAAATGGATTCTGAATAATCTCAAAGATGGTGAGATGTTGTTCATATATTTCTTAAGCAGTAATTATGAATTTTCTTTCTTTATTCATTTATTTATTTTTATTATGGTGTTGTGGATGAACCTATGGACCCACACATGCTTAGCATCCTCCCTATCACTGAGCTGTAGTCTGACTTCAGGATGCAGTGAAGCCTAAATTACTAAAAAAATTTTTAACAGTTTCTTGTTTGGTAAAACCTACATCTAACATTCAAGAGTTAAACTCCCAGAATTCTCTTGTTATTTTATAAAAGAAAAAAATCCAAAAGCTTAGGAAAATCAGAATTCTATAATTCATTTTAAAGTATGACTTGATAATTCATCCCTTCCCTCATGTTTATATATAGGTATATATACATATACATATGTATGTATACATATATACATACCTTGGTGAATTTATATCATGTACACCATCAACCTCAGCTATCAGTTCTCTCAGATTCATACCCACTCTTATGATCTCCCCATTTATAAAAACGCCCATTCATGCTGCTCATTTACTTACTGGAGCATAATTATGACTCATTATGCTTTCTAAAGGCTTCCAGATGCCAGTATCTTTATCAGGGCAATAAAAATAATTTTTAAAGTTTCTTTTAAGAATTCTTGATGTCTAGTCTCTGTCGGTCGATAATGGGACAGTGATTTGCTATTACTAATCTGATTCTCTCAATTAGTAAGGATGCTAGATTTGGAGTGACAGGAGATACATAGCAAGGTTTAATCACTGAATACATGGTGGATGTAGTTAGGCTAATAGTCATCAGAAGTACCAAAGATTGGCTGTAATTGTCTGTCCACAGGAATCACTTAAGGAGGACATTTGTCCATGCATCTTTGGAACTGAAATAACTCACCCTATTAAAGTTTTACTTGATGAATAAAAGTAAAATCTTTGTGTCTAGGAAACAAAAAGGAGAAAACAATCTGCTTTTTAGAGGATAGATACAGTGTTGGTTAGACATGACATTACTTCTTACAGAATTAGTTTTATTGTGGCTCTCTAGGCAGAGAAAAAAAAATTATACAGTGTGGTAAGTCAATGAAGTTTTGACTATGAAGTCTGTTTCACATTGGGACTGTTACCCTAGGAAAAGTTTCATTTGTTTCCAGATTTATGAAATGCATGGTTGAAATAAATACATTCAGAATTGGATGAAATCCATACATTGACTCCCTGCCTATTGAAATGAAAGCTAGGACAGACTAGTGGGTGAAACTCTGTTCATCCCCAAGTCATCTTATCAAACATCAATGTAGGCACTTCCTCAAGCAGAATTTATTAAATATTAGAGTCACCAACATCAATGGACCATAATATATAGAGGAGTTGGCTTTATCTAATCATGTGATCTCTTTCAAAGCTAAAGGATTTCCCTACATGATTGCAAAGAACAAGATCAGAGAGATATGAGGCACAGTGAAGACTGAGAAAGTCTTAGGTAGCATGAAGATAGAGGAGGTCTCATGATAGTTGATGCAGATAAGCCTTAAATTGCTTAACAAAGCCCCTGCCTATCAGTCAACTAGAATCTTCGGCCAGGAAGCTACACAATCTGAAATTTTCTAGGAATAGAAATACACTTGGAAAGGGACCTTGAGCTCTAGGGACTGAAGATACTAACACCTCACCTTGATTTTAGACTGAGCAGAAAATCCAGCCATGCTATGTCAAATATCTGACCTAAACTTTTTAAACTAATAAGTTAATGCTCCTACAATCCATTAAGCATATGCAAATTTGTCAAATAATAATAGAAAACTAATCCAGATAGAAAATTCAAAATGAAGTTCACTGTAATTTATTCTTCTAACAAAATATTGCAGTATTTATCATTATCATCATCTCTAAGAGAAGAGTATAATTTTTGGCTTTAACCAAGGATTTGAATTTTAAGAGTTGTGATCTATAACACAACCTCCTTTGGGCAACCTTGTAGGACTATCATGTCAATGCATGTATCTTTGAGAATGATAATAGATTTTTGTACATCTAATCATTTGATAACTCTCATTAGGGCATGGCTTTATGGCTATGATATGTCATTCTGTCACACTACTAGGTATCTACTTTTTGAGCCATGCTTTTATCCTGTTCCTATTAGTAAAGATTAACAGGAGTAACTTCATTTGATAGATAGTGTCAGAAATGCCTATTTATTTTTTCATGATTGCATTAATTATCAAAGTATATGTCATTGTTTGATCCACACGGACTATCATTACTTCTGCCTGTGGGATACCATGTTCTTCTTGAACACCAACACCAAATTAATCAGCTTTGTATCATAATAACAAATAATAGAAGATCCATTTAAAATAAGAAAAGATTTTTTTTGTGGCTTGCAAGCTATGAGGCCACTGTCAATGGTTATTTGGCTACATTGTTTTGGGGCATCTTTGGGGCCTCATGTCATGGTGGGGAGCCCATGGGAGCACAAAATCATTTACCTCTTAACTAAAATATAAAAGAAAGTAAGAATCATCTGGAGCCCTGCTATCTCCTTCAAGTCTATATATTCTAATTTCATGAAGATTTATATTAGGCTATATCTTCTAAAGGCTTTATATGTAGTATAGTATAATGTGCTGGTAGCCAATGCTTGAAAACCTGGGCTTTTTTTTATAGGTCCAATTTGCTGCAATTAAGTTATGATAAATGAATCTTATGACTAAGCTGTAATAACAATATCTCCAGTTACTTCTTTTAATCATTTAGAGAATAAGAACTTCCACAAATAGTCATTGCATTTTCTTCCTATTGTTAAACAAATTCCCATGAACTAAAGGGTTTCAAAATTAGGTCTGTGCTTAGAAAGTCATAGTCCTATAATTGTTATGTTGTCAAGGTTAAATTTCTTATAAAAATTCTGTTTTGTTTTGTTTTATGTTTCTCAGCATACAATGATTGTCTGTATTTACTGTTACACATTCCTCTTCATTCATCTATATAACCCACAAAATAGGACTTCATTTCTAGATTTCTCCCTGATCAATCCTATCTCCTCTGTCTTGGGTATTTTTGGCTCCAATATTTAAGATTCTTATGATGCTGTTCAGCATACTTAAGTAATAGAGCATAATCTTTATATTTAAGATATTCAGTCTCATTTGCAGATTTATTTTTGACAAGTAAGGTAATATGTTGACTGAGACTGCAAGTTAGAATGAGCACATGCTCATGGAAACTCAGATATGTGTTATTAATACATTTCTTAATAAGGTTTATTAGGATTCTTTCATTAAAGGCATAAAAGAGTAGAGAGGAGAAATTTGGTACATCTAAATATTTGTACTACAAAGAAATACTGATAATATTTGATAGGACTTTTTGCATTTGAGGCTTGTACATCTTATTAAGCGACATTACTGCAAAAGTTTGTTGAGATATTTGAGACTGTATAAGGTTTGGATTGAACACAGAACCACTAAAGTAGAAGCACTGCTCTGTAATACATCTACCCTGTCATGTGAGTGGCTATGATCAGATATCCAGTGGTGACCGAGGAGACTGGGGGAGTCATTTTCAGTTTGCTCCCATAGGCAAATTACATTGCATGCTAGCAGTGTTTTGAATTCAAATTTGCTAATAATCCCTGCTGATAATTGTAATAATTTGAGAAATTGCTGCTGGCTCATTATTGGGGCCTAAAAGAGACAGATGTATTTGTTGTGGAACAACAATTTTTAATGTGAATTAATATTCCAGTTATTAAATGAGTACCATCTATGTCATCCTGTATCATTGGTGAGGACAGCAGTTCTTTCTTATACAATGGTAGAAGTACTCTTAGTACCAAGATGAGCTCTGAGCAGCACAGACTTTATTTTTTTTTCAAGAATTATTTAATACCATGGTATTATCATAAATTTAAGTTGTACTCAATCTGAACTTATTAATAGCATGGAAATAATGAGCATTTTAGGATCAGAAAGAGTTCAAATCATAACCCAATAAGATCCCACCAAATAATAGATAATGCTTTATGGAATTTTTTTAGGTTTTTTGTTTGTTTTTCCTTTTTTTTTATTATGAATAAAGTCTCATTTTTTTTATCCATGTATCCTCTTGTTCAAACTCCCTTCCCTGTCCCACTCCTCCTAGTCATTTGCTCTGCCAACAGCAGTGCAACACAACACTCATAACAGATCCCATTCATCAGGTGGGTCAGTCAGCCACCTGATGGCAGATTGACTACATCATGAATTTACAAATCCAGGGGTAACAATTTGTTACTATTATTAAAGGAACTTACTTTGGGCTATGGAATTTTTCATCTCTGTTCTCAGAGCTTCTCCTCAAACCACACCATCCACAGATTTACAGTAGACCAGTTCATATTAGGAAATTCTATTGTTTTAATGAAGGGACTCAATTTTATGCTGTATAGAGAGCAGCAAAGAGTCCATTTCTTGGGGAATAGTCTGTTAGTCACACCAACTTTACCATCATGTTGAAGCAGGTGACCTGGAAAAATGATTTTTTTTGGCAACTTAATGCCAGCTAAGTTTGGAACTTAATTTTAAATATATAATTTTGTTATAAATCAGCATCACATGGCTGAAGCTTTTTCTCCAATAACCAAAATTCACAAGTCTGAGAACTATGTGGAAGTGAGTCTTCTTTTCTTGAATGCTAGTTCTGCTAGTTTTGTGGTCATGGGAATCACTAAGATAAAAATCAGTCTCAGAGAAAAAACAATGTAAAAAGTTTTCTGCCAGGAAAAAGTATATTTTAATTACCTTAATTTTTACCGCTCAAGAGTGATTTATTCTCATATCTACAATGTGAAAAATCTGTATAGAATTAATAAATTTACAAAATACAACCAAAGAATTCTGATCCTAATATAAAATTAAGGCCTATATACCACTGTGGAAGAGAAAACACAAGAAATATACTAGGGAAGACAATCCAAAAATAACAGAGACATTTGTCTGGATTAGAGAGTGAAATCAATAATAAATATGTGTGGTGTTAACCTTGACAGTTCAGTTTCTGCAGTGTGATTCTAAACTGGAAAATGAGTGTCTCCTCTTTTCCTGATGGTTTTGAAGGATTCAGGAGACAATATGAGGAGGATTTCCACTGAACAAAGTGGAACAATTTAAGAAATACTAAACTAAATATAATTTTCTTCTGCTATTCATTTGGTCTCAACACTATTCATTCTACACAATGGTATTGTTACATTTTTTTTCTTGTCACTCTATTTTACATTATTTTTTGAAAATAAATAAAAGAGAAATACTTATGTTCAGTATATAGTTTGCAACCAGTTTGTTTTCATTTGCTTTAATATTATTTATTCATTTGTTTTTTAGTTTTCTTTTTGCTGCTGTAATAAGCTATAAACAAAAGCAACTTGGAGACTAAAGAAAAGGAATTATTTGGTTTCCATGTTTGTGTCATAATCAATCATCAAGGGAAGCCAGACACCTAGGGAAAGATCTGAAGCATAGACTCTTGCTGGCTTGATTTCTCTATTTCTTTCAGTTACCCTTCTTAAACAATCCAGGCCCACCCACCCATAACAGCACAGCTCATAGTGCATTAGGTCCTCCTCCATCAAATAACAGTTAAGAAAGTTGTCCATGTATATAATGGCCAATATGATGGAGCCAATTCCTTGGTTGAGGTTCCCCCTTTCCAGAGTCTCTAGTTTGTGTCAAGGTGTAACTTTCAAAATCAGCAAATAAAGACAATATGAGCAAACTGATAAAACATTTTACGCTGGCTTTTGAATAAGCTAGCCATTGAGTGACTACATAACAGAAGAATAATTCTTTTATAAAAGTTTTAAGATAATTAATGAAGATAAAATGTATTTTGAATATTGTTATTTTATGATTTTTACAAAGTAACTGACATAGAAACTCAACAGAAACAAGCTTGCAGCCTGATATCCTGATGGACACACATCACCATCATCCATGACATCCTGATGGAAACACATTCTTATCATTCATGACACTGCTGATGAACACACATCATCATCATCTTCATCATCTATGACAGTCTGATGGGCACACATCATCGTCATCCATGACATTATGATAGACACACATCACCATCAGCTGTGAAATATTGGTGGACACACATAATCATTGTTCATGACACCCCAATGGACACACATAAATTTTGTTTATGATATCACTCTGGACATACATCATTATTTTCCATGATATCAGTATGGACATACATCATCATCTTCCATGACATACTGATAAATACACTTCACTATCATGCATGATATACTGATAGACACAATCACCATATATGAAGTATTTCAGCTAAAGATTGTTCATACCACTCATATTAACAACTATCTATATATAAAAATAGTAAATTATAAAGCCCATGTTTATAAAATATGTAAACAGGACATAAAATAACAAATTTACAAAAACAAATAAAAAACAAAAACATAATAGTATATAAAAAGAATAACTCATATAAGAAAAAAAAACTAAGAAAAATCAATGAGAAAAATTACACAATTTTATTTACAAAAATCAGAGAGGAAAACATTCAGGTAGAAATCATTATCACTAAAATCATTAGCCAGTAGAAGTTTTGGTAATAAAATAATATAGCTCTAAAGGATTAAGGTTTTTTTTGTGTGAGATGAAATCATATTAATTAAAAACTAAGTCTTAATTAACAGCATGTGGTTATGCTGGAAAAAATTTAAAATGCTTTTAAATTTATTATTCTTATTTTATATTGTGTGTGTAGATGCTTTGCCTGTATATATGTCTGTGCACTATGTGTGTCCCTAGTGCCCATAAAGGACAAAAGAGAGTACCGGCATTCCTAAAACTGGAGTAATGAATGTTGTGAGTTGCCATATACTAGCAACTGAGTCTTTATCTTCTGGAAGAGCTGCCAATGAGTGCTCTTACCTGCTGAGATATCTCTCCAGCTTCCTGAAAAATAGTTTTTATCACTGAATTTTTACTTCATTATTAGCAGCACACACTGAAACATGGAAATTACAAGTTTAACTTTCATGATATAAGATAAGGCATGTGTTATCTAGGTTCCATAGTGTCAGAGTATGATGGTGGTAGAATACTAATGTCAGAAAAGCTCTACTAGGTGAGACTTTCTTTCTCTGAAGCCTAGAATGAAGCCTCCTAGACTTTTCCAGATTTGCCCAGCATCTCATTAACATGCCACCATGGAAGTGCAAATCTTGCTGATTTGATCTTGAGGTTTTTATATTAAGGCATTATGCTTACTTCTTAAAACAAAAAATTCACTGAAAGTTCAAAAAGTTTTTAAAAACAAATGATGCATACGTATCTGAAATAAATATTGAGATAAATATATATTGGAGAAAATAAGCTTATGATTTATTTAATATTATTTCATTTTTCCTCAGAACAATTTCTCTATTTAGGATAGTTGTTTGATTATTGAGAGTCATAACTTTTTTGCACTTTTATTTTTTAACTTTATCTTAAACATAATGCAAAGTTTGTTAGGGGATTTTATTCCATAGGATAAATATACTTTAAATATATGTACATATATTGTTGATACATTGTTGGAGCAGCATACTGTGGCTGAATTTGTATCAAATAAGTAGGTAATTTTATGATCATTAATAATTGTAGCTATACAAGCCAAGACAACGATTTGGGTAATTGAATCTCATGCTTCAAAGCACAAAGTGATTGCTCTGAGGAAGTCAGGGGAAAATGTCTTGCCCCAATGTAGAACATGATACATTTGAATACTTAGGCAAAGGGAAATGAAAAAAGATCATCTTTTCCCAAGGCATGAGGGATTTTGTGTGCTAGAAAGTCTCATTGCATAAAACAATGACATTGGTTTTACATAAAAATGTATCAAAATTTCTTTTGAAGTTACATGATATGTGAGACTATGAGTCATGTCAAAATAATACTTATATAATGAGAAGACTTTTTTCTGGTACATTGAATATACAAAATGAGCAATGGCCTAAAAGATCAAAAAGGGAGGGAGAAAGAGGAAGGCTGTAATGGAGAGAGAAAAGGTAGCAGAGGAGAATTCAGAACAAAAGGAAGAAGGGATACATGAATGGAATGAGCACGTCTTTCTTCCAAGCAACTAAACATAGGTGAGAACTATAAAAGAGTCAGCACTAATGGTACTACTACTGCCAAAGTGGAGCAAGACCAAAGACAGAAACTCAAGTCATTTCAGAAGGGACTACTGTAGGCAGAAACTGAGTACCCTTCTTTGACCACTGACAGCTCCTGTAGAACCAACCATATCTTTGCATTGGGTCTCTTAAACTAGACTAGAGGGCATGATCTTCTTTCTAGGGGAAGCTTAGTTTATAAAATGATTGCTGACATTTATGTATTTAATAGACAGTACTGACACATGTACTACACCCTAGAATCTAGGAGGAAATGTATGGAATTGTCTCTTCCAGTTGCCTACTGAATTTATTTTTCTCATAAAATACAAAGCATCACTCCAACAATTAGCCAACTTTGGCATCATACAAAGTTATATTGTTTGACAAGCTTTGCAGTGATAATGATGTCATTTTAATTCATCTTTCTATTACTTGTGTTTTATTTCTCTCTTGATTAAAATTTAAGAGAAAAAGAAAAGAATACCTTAATTTTTCAATGCCAAGAAAACAGACAGGTGTAGTTATTTGCAATGTGCCACCATCTGTTACCTTGTGTCTGTTTTATAAACCATCCTTTTATTGTAAAGTTTAAGAACTTTGTTTCTTTGAAGCATTTCTTCAACTCTACACAATATCGTATTGGGAGAAATATTTAAAATGTAGATAACTTATGATTCTCTTGCTTTTGATATTTTCATCTGTTGAAGATCCAAATGCATTGTATGAGAACCAACTATTTTCCATTTTTTTTTTACTTCTTACTGTTATACAAAAACCCCTTTTGGAGAAAGAAATGTTTCCGTGTTGGTATCTTCAGTTGCTAATATACTAGTTTGCTTTGAGTAAAGATTAATGAATTTAAGTTAACTGTCTTACAGACTTATCTTTCCAAAATCTGAATGATCATAATATTAAAAGTCATATCTTGATTTTGTGTATCATACTTCATGTGCACATCAGGAACAACTACAAAATGTGGCAGTACCATAACCATACCAGAAAACTATAGAGAACTGGTTCTTTTATGACTCTTACTTGAAGATAGGGCTTAGGACACAGCCCTTGTCATCAGAAGCCTTTTTAGAATTATACACAGCTTCACCAGAATGTAAAAATACTTCTAGTAGAAATAATGATTCTTGGCATTCCCATGTATCTTCTAAGTTTATTTTTCTAATCTCTGAAGTCTGACCTCCTACATATGATGCTAGCTGCAGAAATACTTGAAAGTTGCACAGTATTCATGACGTAAAATGTAGAGTTTGGTTTCTAGGATACTTTTTAATTTATTCAGTTCACACATCTGCCTTGTCTCAAGTCCTAAAGCAGTTAATATTCTGTACCACATGAGTTCTCCATTGATTATCTGTTTTATATTTGGTAGTGCTCACTAATTGTTTCTCATATAAAAATCTTGTTTCTGTAAATAGATTGTATCCTCCCGAGACTACACTGCAAATCTTCTGGTTCCTCATATTCCCCGCATATTTATCCTCTCCTCCAGTTCTAACATAGCTTTTGAGAGCTCTTCATGGTTTGTAAAATATTTTTAATATATTTGAACATTTGTTTATCATTTAAAACCTGAAATTTTCAGCATTAATGTAACTATTTCTATAGTTGGGGATGGGAGTGCTGGAAGTCAAAAACTTTAAGAGATTCTTTTTCACCAATCATTGTTTATGCATCTATTTAAATAGTAAAACTGGAGCTGACATAGTGTTTTAGGCCTTTGTTTAATATTAAGATAAAAGAAAAGAAAGACAAAACAAGCGAAGTAAGACATGGAACATCAATACATTTTTATTATTCAAATGCCCCCTTATTATGACTGCTTTTCATCCCAATAAATATATTACAAGTTAAAATACTCTTTAAAATATGCATTTAATAATTCTACCCCACAGATGAATAGCAACACAATGTACTGTGGAGTCTCAGACCTTGAACTTATGACTACTGGCTAATAGATTGATTTTCATTGTCCTGATTCTTGAGAGAGTATGCTGCCAGATGTCATTAGCTTAGGAAAAGGTCACAATTCAAAATCTGAACTACTATTTCCATTGAATGTATATAGCACTTGCATATTTTACATTGGTTACCATATGAATATCCAGCTGTGAACAAGAAGAAACAGTGATGTGAAATAATTACAGATAAGTGTTGAGTACTTAAAACAAACAAACAAAAACCCCACATATATAAAGTACTTATGAGTTTGTCATGGAATTTAAATAGCACTCATACCAATGATGTAAAACCATTAGTGCTCTAACCAGCATAAGCATGGATGTGATAACATTTCTTTTCAGATTGCGACTTTCTAGAGAATAACTGAACACTGTTTGGGAAATAAAATGGTTCCTCAGAGATCAGCACAACAAACAAAAATTACATGCCTTGAAGATCATAGCCTTTCCCCTCAAAGTGTTTTTCAAGTACTAAATCAGTGCCTATCTTTGACAAACCCTTTATTTTCTTGTGTTTCCAATCTCACAGCAGAATAAAATAAAGTTGGAATGGTCAATCTCTTGGGAACACTAGTAGAAACAGCCATGATGATCAGGGTCAAAAATTGATTACATGACAGTAAAAGATGTGAGGGAGAAATAATACAAAGAGACTTCAAAATTCCATGTGATTCCCACCACTTTGTATATATTCTGTAGAAATGAAGTTATTATATGATTATGTTTATTTCAGCACAATTCACGAGAATCAACTAACATGTCCATCAACAACTGATTATATAAAAAATGTGGTAGATATACACAATGGATGCTATTCAGCCATAAAAAGAATAACATTTGTGGAAATATGAATAGTGCTGGAGGATAACAGACGTTGTGAGTAAGCTAGCTACAGGAATGAAAATCCATGTTTGACACTCTTTTATAGAAACTAAAAAAAAAAAAAAAAAAAAAAAAACTAAAGCAGCCAATGTATAGAAACGACTCACAGGGCTTTTCAGTATAAACTGGAGAGAGAAGGGGGAAAGAATAAGACTAGAAAATGAATCTTATAGCACAGTAGGAGAGCTATATACTATGGTAATTTATTTATATTACCTCTCAAATTACACATTATATATATATATATATATTTATTATCCATTGTAAAATAACTCAGAAAATTTAAAGTTTTGTATAATATAGAGGTGACAGATAATACAGAATATGGAAGAACTAATTTTTCTACTTGGTAAATATATACTATGTACATGAATCAAATTGTACTGTGCCCTCTAAATATTTACAAATATGTGTATAAAAATACTATATTAGTGTAAGAAGACATCATTTTCAGAACTCTGTAGCTTTCTACACGGCTAGTTATATCCTAATCTACCCATAAATCTGCTCTTTAATTCAGGGAGAATTTAAGCATTGGGCACTGCTGCACATTTGTATAATGCAGGTAGGTAACATATAGTTACTGATTCTATGGCATGGAAAGTTTTCTCAGCAGGATGTTTGTAAAGTAGGAATTGCAAAAGCAGGGAAATGACACTGTAAATAAACAAGCAAAAAAGGATATTGTGTGATGAATATACAAGGTATGTTAGAAACAAGGAAAAGCAACCTGGAACCTAACTGGTAGACGAGGAGGAGGGAAAGGGTAGGAAAGGTGGTGAAAGTGTGAATTTTTAACTGAAGAATAACCATAACAGTAAGCATTCATTACATAAAAACTAAGATGGCTAAGAGGATTCAGAAAGCAAGCCATTGTGGTGAGAAAATATAATCTATGTAGATAGCTAGGCAGCTTCTATTTGCATTAAATGATGATTAACATAGAAACCCATAACTAGCCAAAGTGCAGAGAATAAGAGTATAGAATGCAATAACAAAACTTCTCTTTTCTCTAAAATACATGGAACATAAAACATAAAATCTGAAGCACCTCAAGCCAGCTTAGGCTCAGCTACAGATGAAGAAAGCACACTAGGTCACAGCTATCCTGGATGTTATGCATTTTATATAAAGTTTGATATTGATTTTCAAGATCTATAAATAATTATATTGGGATAGTAATAAAACTTTTATTGAATCAAAAAATAGTATAAAATGCTCATTCATAGAGGGAACATATATGCTACACTCTTCCTTAAAATTATTGCAGAAAGCATAAGAGTCTGAGGTGGTGGATAATTATAAGGAAACATCTTCTAATGCATCAGGAAAATGCAGATATAAACTTAGGACAGCATGACTAAAACCTGTGTATGGCCAAACCAGACAAAATCTTGTAATGGAGAGCAAAGTTGGACACACAAGCCTACCTCCATATGGAGTTTGCTTTCTCTGTGGCAAAAGCTAGCCTTTTGGGCAAAAAATTGCCCTTGCTTCAACTGCTGACAGTATGCGATAAATCTGGACGAGCGGGACACAAAGGAAAAAGACTGTTGAACTTGGCTCAAACAAAGTTCTTCAAAATTCTTGCTTCACAGAAAAATCTTTCAGATATTCTAGGCCTGTAGGCCAAAGATGGATACCTCAGTGTTGCAGAGCAACCTTGGAGTGACTATCTAGGCAGCTGTGTGTCTACGTCATTTCTTAGATTTGGAAGTTGCTTGCTCTGCACTTCCCATTTACTCAGATAATATTATATCCTTCTAGGGTCTTTGATGAAACTGAAGGCTAAATAATTATAAATATAATTTTCATTAGTCATGATAGAAAGGCAATTAGGTTAAAAAAAAACACCTCTGTAATCAAGAGAGGATAATTAATGGAGTATTTTCTTCATATATGCCAAATACAAATGGACTGGTCATGGTAAATGTAATTCTTACCTGACAGTTGTTTTTGTTGTTTGTTGTTTTATAATAAAACATTTTACTTTTATTTATATAAAAAGGAGAAATGTTTTGGAATAATCTTTTTATGAACTGTGAATATATGTCATGATGATTGTTTTAATAAAAAGCTGAATGGTCAATAGCAAGGCAGGATGTAGGGGCAGGCAGAATGCTAGGAAGATGAAAAGGTGAAGTAGCAGGGATATCCCAGGACTTAGTGGAAGCATAATGGGCAGTACAGAGTAAAGGAAATGTAACCACAAGGCAGAAAGTAAATAAATATCAATTTAAATTTCATGAATCTGTTAGAAACAAGCTTAAGCTATCAACCAAAATTTCATGATTAATAAAACATCTCCATGTCATTACATGGAAACTGGCTGGCTGGACAGAAAAAGTCTAATTGGTCTTTAGTATTGTTTTTCTTTTTATGTTTACAAAGTTTGGTGGATTTAGAAGTAGGATGGATAGAGTTAGGGGTGTTGAACATGATCAAACCACACTATATGAAACTCAAAACTTTCAAGGGTGTATGCTTTTCAGAAAGATAAGAGTAGTACAGGAAGAACTATTATGTGTATCTGAATTTTTTTCCAGAATTTGTCTTTGTGGAAGCTTACAACCTGAGGAGGTATATTAATAATTATTTTTACCCTCTATAAAGATTCCATTTAAAACACAATTGGCCATTTGAGTCATGCAAAATAAAGGTCTCTTTTAACAACAACAACAATAGTAATAATAATAATAATAATAATAATAATAATAATAAAAAATGCAACTCTGCCAATATATCTGAAGTCCAGTGGTAATGGATCTTTAAGTGGTAAAGGAATCTTAAAACCTCAAGATTCCTTATTTCAAATTCATTATTATTGAATTAGTTTATTTTATTAATTTGGAAGTATCAATTTAACTCATTCACTAATTTATGAACCCTAGGGGAAAAAATACTAGACATATTCTAGTAGATTTTGAATAGAATGAGTAAGTATGGAAAGAGAACATATAGAAAAGATAGTTGCTACTCACTCCTCATAGTGCTTCTGAGCAATCTATAGCTCTGAGAGTGACAAGTAAGGAGCTGGGATAACAAAGAAAAAACTAAAAAAATAATAGATCAACGAGAGCAAAGCATATTCATTAGGTGAATGTTCAACGTTATAGAGCCCCCTGGGCCCCTAGAGTAGTGACCACCTATTCTAACTTTTTACTTCTGCTGGTAAGGGCTTCTGCAATATTCTCTCTCTATCACACATGTAATGTATAGCACATCATTTGCCCCAGAAATAAACTTCCTCATTATAACTCATTATGAAATTTAGATTCTCAAAAGACTCTGTACAGGGAATGTTCTGTCTTCTTCCTCTATGCCTCATTTACTCTTGAGAATATCCACAATAATTTCTGGGCCTCACAGCCATGACTTGCAAAACTTCTGTGTCTCTTCAACCTTTTCTCACCTTTTTCTAGAGAAGAGTATCTTAACTTCAAGACCGTTGACATTTGGCTCAATAATTATTTGTTGTGGGATACTGGATCCAGGGGATATTTTATAGTATCCCTGGCCTTTGTTGATGAGAAGCCAGTAGCTTATGCATTCTTGTTTCCAGGTATGATCAGGTGTCTCAGGGGAAGGATAAGTTCAATGATGAGAAATGCTCACCCATTCAATACTTCTTTGCTAATAAAACTGATCCAAGATGAGTGACACAGACCCACTGAAACTCCTCAAAGTGTGGCTAGTATTGTTTTTCCCCACTGTCCTAAGATCTTCTACAATTGGACTGAAATAGAGGTGGCACAGAAATGCTACTCTGCAATGTTCTGTCACACCAGATAATTTTGTTTCTTCTCACCTTGCAACCTTCCAAATATTGTGTCTTGATGTATGTCACCAGATTACGTCATCTTCTTCTCTTCATTGTGGTTTAATTTACTGATTTTTATGTCATTCTTCCTTCATTTTAAAAAGTGTTTCACTTCCTGCAACATTGTATTTATTATGTGTAATTTCAGAACACATAAAATGGTTCTAACACTTTTATCCATTTTTCTTACATTATTTTATTGCAGTATCCTGTCCTTGAACCTCTGCCCTGCGATGGACAAATTCTGAACATTGCAATGATCAATATCTGTAATTCCTCCTTGTATGACTTCTGCTTTCCCTGTTTCCTCTAATTCATTTGCTCCATCTCCCTAAATTAGATCTGATCCTCTGAGAAATGCTGGAGCTTTGTTGACGATGAAGAGAATTGGGAAAGAAGATGAAAGTCATTGAAAAAAAAAACTTCTGATTTCAACATATGCTCAGTGAAGAAGAAAGGGAAGGATTGAAGGTATTCTCAGACATGAGAGGTAATTCCTTATTGCCCTCTAAGTCCCCATTTCAATAATTCATCCTCTTATTTTCTCCATTAATACCAAGATGCTCTAATATTCAATAATCTACATCTTCTTTTTTATTTATAAAATAAAGTCTTTTTATCCCTTGCTCCCCCTCCCTTCCCTCCTCCCAATTCCTTCCTGTCAGTCTTCAGCCTCCCTTCTTCTCAGGCCATCTCCCCAAATGGCAAGATGTCCCAAGGTGGGTCAGCTCAGCATGGCTCATCCACTCCAGACAACTCTGATTTCCTCATTCCAATATCAGGACTGGGTTAGGTGTTCCTCTGAAAGGAATGGGCTCTGAGGTGCCAGCCCATGCACAGAAACACAGTCTGATCCCACCTCACGAGGCTACACATACTGCCCATGCCAATGGACAGTTGCCTACCCTTGGAGGGCATAGCTCTTTTTCCAGATGCTTCCCCAGTGACTGTTCTTGATTCAGTGAGCTCCCCAGAGCTCCAGCCAGCCATCACTGTGGGAATTTTCCTTGTGATTTCTATCCCCTTGCTCATATTGACTCTCCACCCCCACACTCTCAGAAGGATCAGGAGCTCAGCCCAGTGCTCAGCCATGTATCTTTACCTCCACCTATGTTCATTGTTGGATGTAGGTTCTGTGATGACACTTAGGATGGTTATTTATTTGATTATAGGGGAAATCCTGCTGAGGCACCACCTTCAGTATTGGTTGGAGATATAGCCAGGGATATCCTATGAGTTCTTGGAGGTTTGCCTAGCACCCGGTCTCTTTCCAACCCCACATTGGCTTCCTCTATTAAGATTTCCATCTCATTTTTGTTCTCCCTCTTACATGTCATTTTAAGAATAATTTTTATTTATATATGTGTATATATACATATATACAAAAATATGATGTTCCCTCCATTTTCCTATCCACTAAAACCCATCAGCCTAGTTTTCTCCAGTCCATGTCCTTTGTTTGTTTGTTTTGCTTTACTCACTAATTCTAATTAATGCTGCCCATATGCGAATATATTCATGGCCAACCACTATAGCACAGGAAATCTGCCAGTGACCACACATTAGAAAAAGAATGATCCTTTTACTCCTCCCCCACTGAGAAGCTATCACATGACAGTGACTTCTCAGTGAAGAAGGAGGCCTTAAGTCATCTTTCCATTGCATGATTAAATCTAGCTGAATCAATTTAGTACAGGTCTTGTCAGAAGTTTCTGGCCTGGCTTAGTCCTCAAGGTCCAGACTAGTGGTTCCAAATAATCATGCAAAGTCTTACAATAATTACAAGCTGTTTAGCCTATGGCTTAGGCTTATTGCTTGCTAACTCTTACTCTAAAACTAACCCATGATTCTATTTATGTTTAGGCAAGTGGTTTGGGACTTTGTTTCAATGTAGCATTTTCATCTTTCTTTGTCTGCATCTCGATGGTGTCTGATGCTCTGCTCTTCCACTTCCCAGAATTCTCCTAGTCTGATTGTCCTGCTTCTATTTCTTGACTAACTACTTGACCAATCAACATTTTATTAAACCAGTATTTACAGTGACAAATATTGACTGTGTACAAGAGCATAGTCCCACAGCAAGGACTTATGTGAACAATCACTGCTAGTGTTAGTTAATAAGTGCGAGAGCCATAATAAACCTAGAAAATTGCATTTCACAGCACCCATTCCAATTCTTCAGCTCTCATATCACTTTCCTCTTCTTCAGTGGTGTTTCTTGATGTTTAGAGGGTATTGGTTCTGTGTTTGTCATAATTTCCTTTAGCTGTTGTGCTGGAATGTTCTTTGCACATTGTAAATAAAGTACTGTTTTGGCCTATGCACAGCACCGTAGAAGTGGGTGGAGAATCAGAGGGCAGGCAGGTAGGAAAGGGTGGAGTTAGCCAGGCTCCATTCATTCCCCAAAGAAGAAACATGTAGGAATCCAGGTGAGCCACGGGCTGTGGGCCACGTGGTGAAAAAATTAATAGAAATGGGTTGAATTAAGATGAAAGAGCTAGCTAGTAATGTGCTTAAGATATGCACCAAACAGTGTAAAGTAATATAAGCGTCTGATTCATTTCTTTGGCGGACAAAAGCCGCCGCAAACCAGGTTCCAACTGCTGCTGCACATGCCAGGTCACAAACCTCCAGACCCAAAACGGCCCAGGGAAAACTTTATACAACAGGTGGGGCCCAACACCCTCATAAAGCCCGGGAAAGTTTAAAAAGCTTAAAGAGCATTCTAGATCACTGAAACAGAGCCAAAAGCAGCTTTCTGAATTGCATATTTGAATTGATTTATGGTACAGAGACAGCGTGGTGTTCAGGCAAGAATTTAAAAATGGCGTGTTCACGGCACACAGCTTAAACTCATACATTTCATGGAAGGTTTGGCATAAGTGTGATTGATTTAATGTTTCTGCTTATATTGAGCAGAAAGGAAACAGAGTTAAAACAGGTTTTTCTGGTAGCAGCATTTTCTGAGTCTGCTCTGGTTTCCGGCAGCGGGCTCCTCCGCCACATTGAAACACAGCCAAAAGGGGGGAGTCAGCAATTAAAGTGTTATGACATTATAAAAGCTCTTTGAGTTAGAAAATGATTAAGAATTCTCAATAATATGATTATTATTCTCTGTATAGTTATTGTTAACTCTTCGGCATTTTTAAATTCTTTTTACTGTTTTTTAGATAAATACAAAATAAAGAAGGAAAAAAAAAGAATTCTCAATAAGACAGATTTAGACTCACAAAACCTCTAAACAGAGTACAATGTATGTAAAATACACATAGGCTTCAGAGAGAGAGAGAAAAAAAGAAAAAAAGGGGATAAAGGGGATAAAGATAGCCCTTTAAGAACGAGAAATAGGAAATAAAGATTAAAAAAAAAAAGCCACGAAAGATGGCAGATAACAGAGAGTCTGGATTATGGTTATTGCATTTTGTTTTAATTTTTTAACTTTTAATGAGCTAATTGCAGAGAGACAATTGATTGCTAAGGCTGCTAAATTAAACACATGCATATACTTTAAAGATATCTTGACTTTGAAATCTGTTTATAAGAATAAGTTACTTGGGAAAAGAGTTTCTGCTTTTGTCTCCACAGAAGATCAAAACCTGTGGATTGGTTCTAGGCAAATGTGGTTTCATTTGCCAAGGCCACCTGAAATTCTCTGATGATAAAATCAGCTTCCAAGATGGCCAGTTGAGATGATCCAGCTTCAAAACCCTATGAGATCAATGTCCTTTGACTGCAGGAAGCAGTAAAAGAAAGAAAGCTCAGTCCAATTTCCAAAAAATATGGCTTATTAATGTTTATTTTCCATTATAAATGGTTAATGTTCATAGTCAATCTTTAAAAAAAGGAGGGGAAGGAGGATATATTATAGAAATGATTAGAAAAGATAAGTGGATTTTGATTCATTGTTATAAACTTAAAGTCAATTTTGTTATGTTGTATGTATTTTTCTACTGTTGATTAAGGTATGATGCTGATGCAACTTATTTAAACTTGTAATGTGTAATTGAGAAATGCAGATTAATAGTCATCTATGATAGCCAAACTTATAGACATGTTAGTTAGGTTTTTGTAGGTATACAAAGATATATTTTAATTAGATAGGTAGTCTTCAAACACTTCAAAGACATGCAGAATATGGCATTTAAATTATTTTAAGAACTTAGACTTTTCTGGACAGTGAGACAGGTGTGTTCCTGGCAGCACCAATGTATTTCAGGAAAATGATGGGCATTGAAGAAACTTCATGTGGAATTTACTTTGTGGCAACAGTTAGCCACTGGACAAGAAACTGTTCTGGTATTGACTGCTTGATAGTATGCTGTATAAACTGGACATGCAGGTTCCATAGGAAAGTGATCTCTGAACATTGGCAAAACAAGCCGAGATGGTCCTTCAGGTTCCTGCTTTGCAGAAAACATTGCCAGACATTCTTCAGGACACAAGGTGAAGCAACTGATGGACTGGGTCAGATTTCCTGCATCACTGAAAGGTATGACAGAGACTTTGGGCCATGAAGGTTGAAGATGAATGCCCCAACATTATAAAGGAACTTTGGATGACTGTCCAGGCAGACTTGGGTCATCTCTGTTATTTTCTAGACTTTGGAAGTTGCTTGCACTTCCTGTTTGTTTGCATAATATTATATCCTTCTGTGGTCTTTGATGTGGTTGAAGGTTTAATAATTATAGGTATAGTTCTTTTTAGTTTAAAAGGTATATTAGATATGAAACTTTAGACTCACAATGATAAGGTAGATAATGGGATATTTTCTTTAATTTTGTGAATACAAATAGACTGGATATTGTGACTGTAATTCCTGCTTTAGAGTTGTTCTGTTGTAATTTTGCTATATGCAAATTGAAACCTTCCTGTTTAATTAGACAGAAAAGAGGAAATGTGGTGGAATGTTCTTTGCATGTTGTAAATAAAGTACTGTTTTGGCCTATGCACAGCACCATAGAAGTGGGTGGAGAATCAGAGGGTAGGCAGGTAGGAAAGGGTGGAGTTAGCCAGTTTCCATCCGTCCTCCGAAGAAGAAGCATGTAGGAATCCAGGTGAGCCATGGGCTGTGGCCCATGTGGTGGAAAAATTAATAGAAATGGGTTGATTTAAGATGAAAGAGCTAGCTTGTAATGTGCTTAAGATATGGGCCAAACAGTATAAAGTAATATAAGCATCTGATTCATTTCTTTGAGGGAAAAAAGCCCCCATGAACCAGGTTCCAACTGCTGCTGCACATGCCAGGTCACAAACCTCCAGACTCAAAACGGCCTGGGGAAAACTTTATACAACAAGCTGTCTCATTTGATATTTGCCTCCCTTAGTTATCTAAATTAGTCAGTAATGTCACTTCGATTTATTAGGTTCTTCTCTCCTTTTGATTTTCCATAGTATAATCATAGTTAGCGTTAGCCTTTTAGCTTACTCTACCTATGCTTTTCTTATGCAACTGGTATGGGTGGTGGGGGAAAAACCTTGTGAAACAATTTCTCTTCTGTGTTCACTTCACTGGTGATCTTGTTCTGTACTTTCAAAAAGATATTATAGCAGTCAAGGGGAACTTAAAGATACCCATAATTGCAAAATCCAGATAGGTTTCTATGATACCATTCATTTATGTTCTAAAATTATACTCCCTAATTGTCTCTCTCATCTCTCTCCTACAACATTGAAATTGTCTTTTGTACTGGAGCATCCCCACAAGCACACACAAATTTGTCATTTTTCTATTTATTCAGAATCATATTACAAACCATGCATAGTGACTGATGCTCATAAACTCAGCACTCCTGAGACAGCAGAATTACCATGGGTTCAAGACCAATCTAAAATCTAAAGTAAAATCCCTTTCTCAATTATTTTAAAATCTTCTATTTCTACATTAACTCCTATGATGAGTTAATTCATTCTAAAGCTTTTAAGTTTTAAGAACTGTCTTTATTTATCACCTACATATTACTAATTCCAGAGTGTCTAGTATGACTTTCTGCACTGATTCAACACTTACACATCTAGCTGATGAGTTAATATCTCCATATGTGCCTAATAGATTTTCATATTCAATAATGTCAAATGTAAAATCTTGGTTTAACTTCCTAAACATTTTTTGCATTATTTCAATTGATATATTCCTGTCCTTTAAAAACACTTCAACTATATATATTTCGGTGTATCTTATGAGGCTTTTATTAATGTTGCTAGACAAGTTGTATGTACAGTGATGACTGAACAATGCCTTTACTTATATCCATTTTCCTTGACTTTTTTTATACCTCTCTAACTCTAATTACTACCTTTTTTCTTCCAAAATTTTATTTATATGTATATATATGCATGTGTGTACATATATATTATGCATGTATATGCAGTTTGGGCTATTCTCTCCCCCATCTTCTCTTGTGCCTTCCTCTACACCACTCTTCATTCCCAGCAAGTCCCAGTCATATTTTGATATCTTTATTTATCTGTATTCCACTGCATTTAACTAAGTTTGCCTGCATAAGCATAGAAAGTGTGTTATTACTTAATCAAGGGCAACCTACTTGTGGCTACACTGAAGTATACCACTCTCTTCTCCAATAATTATTAACTGTGTATATGTGGGAGCCCCAAAAATGTACATTTTTCCATTTTGACTCAAGGTCAGAGAATCCACCTTGCCCCCTACCCCACAAGGCTGCATAATAAGATGCTTTGGTCAAAGGTATGGTTACCAGGTGTCTTATGTTTGAGAACTGAAGAAGTGTATATAAATGTCTGTTCTTGCCTCTCTTCTTTGCTTGGTATAAAAAGCCCAGGGGAAATAAAATAGGGGCAGCTGAGTATTCATTTAGTGCCCTCCTGATTCTAGCTTTCTGTCACTGTGTAATTTTTTCTGTCCCTGTAATTTCCAATCCATTCTTCTGTCTCCAGGACTACACTAAATGTGGGAAAGCCCCCCCCCCCACCATCTATAGCTCCTCAGTGAGAGATGAGACTTATGAACCTTCTCCTTACAAAATAGAATTTTGATGGGCTTAGCCCTATCTAAGACATGTTCCAGTATCCACCACTGTAGTGATTTCATAAGAACAAGTGTCACTTAATGTCCAAAACACAACTTTTTAGAGAATTCTTCACATTTTTCAGGTTCCTATATCATACCTACCCTTTCTTATACAATTTTCTATAAAGGAGTTGATATAAATATTTTACTTAAGGTCAAACACTAAATAGTCATTTATTTTCAGCACTTTCACCAATTAGGAATCTTCATTAACCATGATCAAGTTTAAGCAGTACCATCTATGACCAAAGCTGAAAATAACACAACCTCTAGGTATAAATATAAATATTTAGAAGAGGATTAAACATCATACTGATATAGCACAAGAATAATGGTAGTAAGTTCCTTTACATGGCTTGTGAACTCATAAACTATAGGATTTTGACAATATTTACTATACTAGGTATTAATTCCTCCTGGTGAGTCACTCTAAAGCATGAGAAATTAGCTGACTACCACTATAATACCTGTGCCCATATTGTACAAGTGGTCATCTTTCACCTGACAGTTTGGTATCATGTGAAATCTCAGGGCTCACAGCTGGAGAGGATTGTTTACTTTCTCCTCCAGAGCTTACATAGCATTTTTCAGTACCAGGGAGGAACCTTCTGATTTGATTTCTCTATGTTCCTCTGACAATGTACATGATATCTTCCGAAGTCAAGTCTTATCTTCTGGTTCTGGTGGGCAATCAAGAACTGGGCCATTTTTTATTCTTCTCTTTCCCTCATCCACTATAATCAATTTATCATGAAATCCCGTTTCCTTATCTTGAAAGTAACCAGGATCTAGCCACCTCTCACTTTATTCCTTTGACCATTTAGGTTTGGCATATCATCCCTCTAACTTGCTGTAAAATATATGTGCTTCTATACTTATTCATTGTCTATTCTCAACATGAACATGTAATCTTCCTAAAACAAATTCAAATTATATCTCCTCTCCTACCATTGCAATGACTTAATGTGGTCAGGAGAAAAGTCAATGTCTTTGCAGTGACCTATAATCTCTGTGTTATCTGCCTTCTCCTGCTCTTCCACCCTGTTAAGGCCACTTTACTGTCTTTATTATTCTTCTAACATGTCAAGAACATGTTCTCCTCCATCCTCTGTACTCATTTTCTTACACTGACCCTTCTTTATTCATTTATTCAAATGTCACATTTCAATTTATCTAAGTAGTGTACTTTCTAAAAATGTCAACTGCTACTTCAAACTACTCAATTTTTTTTTTTCTAATTTTGCCTTACTTACTCTTGTAAGAATGAATGTATATCACATTACACTATGCCATATAATTTCTTTATTTTATGTTTATCATTTATTCTTTACTTCCTATAATGCTAAATCATATCACTGTTCTCTTTTATGTGTATGTGTATATGTGTGTCTGTGTGTATATGTATGTGTGTGGTGTGCATGGTGTGTGTATGTTTGTGTGTGGTTCAAGTGGTGTGTGTGTGTGTGTGTGTGTGTGTGTGTGTGTGTGTGTGTGTGTGTGTGATTCATAGGGCCTCACTCTGTAGCCCAGGCTGTCCTGGAACTCATTCATTTTGAAGCCTGTGTTTACCTTAAATTTATGGTGACTGTCTGGACTGTGCATTCTCAGTGTTACAGCTACAGGTGTGAACCATCACTCTGGTCTCAATGACATGCCACAAGTATCATTAACTCTATACAGCCATTTGTAGATTTTAATATATATTGACATAAATATAAATTAATTAGAAAATGAACTTTCTAGACTGAAAGTTTTATTTAATTTCATGCTGGCCTGGAATATTAGTGCCTGTAACCAATATCTTTCATAACTTTCCTAAAAGATTTGTGAAATCTTATTTGATTTGTTGTTTTGACAAATAGGTATCATTGAAAATATAATTTTTTAAAAAAAGCTAAATTAATAAATACTTAGTATTTTACAAATGAAAAATATTTAAGTGTGTGAATAAAAGTGATAAAAGAAATTTTTTTCTCTCTTTATATTTAAACATTGCTCAGAAGCTCCAGGATTTTGTCTTTCCTTCCTTCATTCATTCACTACTATTGAAAGCCCTTAGGTGATTAAAGCATCCAGTGCAAGGTTAAATATAGGGGGAAACAGGTGGATAGTTTTCTCTTATATACCATTAGGCTTCATTCTATGACAAACAAAACCTACAACACATAACACAACATGCACACACACAAATTCCTGACAGATACAGTCCTAAAACTTAAAGTACAGAAGATGTACTTTATAATGTCCATGTGATTGCGAAAATGCTTCATCTAGAGATGATTTAGTTAGCTCAGTTCCCAAATTGAAGATGACTTAAAATTTTAGTGTTTAAATTAAGTATATTATCTTTAATTGTTGTAAGAGCTCTATCTGTACATTCACCTTCTCATCCTGTCGTCTGACATGAACTTCAGCTATTTGAAGGATAATTTGATTGTCTGGGGCATTTGAAATATAATAACACCCCAAATGCTTTTCAGAGGCATTCACTGGGTTCTCTGACTATTTACCATAACATGGAGTTTGGGTAACATCTGAATACACTTGTAAAGGTATTCCTGTGTCTCCAGCTGAATTGGACAGTACAGCTCAAGCAGATGTATCAACACAGGTTAACAACCCTGATTGATTTCTTAAGACAAAGTGTTTGTTGCCATCTGGCTAAGTCAACTGGACATCATCCTAGCTGACGGGGTCAGGTGGAAGCAAATTGTTCCATCTGGCAAGCCAGGCAGTTAGTGTGTGTGTGTGTGTGTGTGTGTGTGTGTGTGTGAGTGTGTGTGTGGAATGGGGGTTGGGGGTAGGAGCTGAACATCAGTCCTCCAGCAAGCAACAGCAGGGATTCTGCAAATTAAATGCATAAAGTTATCTGGTTACTTAGCTGCTGCAGAGAGGATTGCCTCATTTCTCTGTCCAACCAACCTGCAGCTGTTCCTAGATTTTAGGCTTGAACAAGAATTGAACAGTGTATTCCTATGCCATGCCTGATTTTCTGTGGATAGTCTTTGGCTTGGGAACTGAAGAAAACTACCTACTACCACCTGTCACAGCATCCTGATTACCCCTCCTTTTTCTTTTTTGTCAAAAGTTCTTCAGAAGATTGTGGACTGATTCAGTAAAGCCATGAACGTTGCAGTATATTGTGTTTTAATATTTGTTGCTTGCCTGGTAAAATAGTTTCAATGCTCCTAAGCCTATAATCCAAAAAGGACTAATGTGAATTAGTCCTTCATTTGCAAATATCAGCTAAGAGATCATAAGGTTCCTTGGCAATGCATGATGCAGGTCAAAGGGCAAATACAAAGTAACATTATCAAATTCAAAGAACTCATTTCAGGTATCTGGAATTAACCTATTATTTATTGAAGGAGCAGAGAAGGGGAGGAAGCAGGGGGATTTGTTCCATCTTACTCACTTTATAGCACAACAACTTGTTGCTAATAACAACTTTGATTTGAGAGAAAATGAAAGAGAAAGATGTGAACTTTACTATGACAAAGTGTTTATGCTGGCTGCACTAGAAATAATTGGCTTTTTTGATTCTTTGGTAGATGTTATACCAAACTTTAGTTGCCATGGTAACAGAAATATGATAGTGCACAGAACAAAGTAAGGGTTTGGGAGTTGGACCAATCATGGTTCTATTGTTCACCTATGTGGCCAAGTTCTTCCCTTTGTTACATCATTAGTAATATTTGTAATGATCTCATAGATATTTGGGAATATTGCATTTCATAAAACTATGTGAAACAATAGAAATTATTAACACTAATAAATGCTTCATACAAGTAGTTTTATTGTGTGTATATTTTATAAGCAGAGAAAACAATATAACTAATTTAAATACTAAGCAATATGTAAATTACATTTTTGCCCAGTGAAATGTTACCTTTATACCTCCAAACTGGACTCTTGATTACCTGGGACCTCCTATAATTCCTAAGAGGTAGACTTAGAATAGAAATTCAGGCTTCCTAGTCAAGTGTTATTGCTTTAATTCTGTTCTTATCTGCCTCAATGATTTTTTAGTACCTAAAGGTAGACTGATAAACAGTAATGAAAGAAACGACTTCTACATGGTTTTATTCAAAAACATATAAGACATCTTTTTTTCTCATATAGTTGCCAATACTTGAGAGAAGTATTTTTGTGTTTCTAATCTTCATAGACAAAATGATTTCTCATAGTTGCAGCCCTCTTTACCCTCTTCCATTTTTGTTTTATTTAAATCATCCTTAAGCTTTTACTTCTCCTGCATCTACCTCCTGAGTACTAGAGTTCTAGATCTGTACCACCCTGCCCGTGTCACTTTACCTTGATAATCACAAAAAATATGAAAAAATTAAGTCTCACTTTTAGATAGTATGTTAAGAATAAAAATTATATCTTTTGAAATTAATTTTAATTAAAGAAAAACTGAATCAAAACAAACATAATTTAGGTATAATTTGATGGTTAATTTTGAGATGTAACATATTTCCCTTTGTGGATAAGAAAAGTTGATGAGAAAAGGTTACAGAGTATTTATGGCTGAAAGAGAGAAACAGAGCCTGTTCGGATTCTGTTCTAGCTCTTGATGCCACATTTAGCCAATGATAATTGGCCTGACCCCATCTTGAGTTCTGATGTCAAGCTCCATTTAAGAGTTCCCACCACTGACCCTCCCTCTTTTGTTCTCCCTTTTGCTCACTCTGCCAGAGGATGTGCCCCTCCCTCTCTTCTCTTCTCTCCTCCTCCTAGTCCTTTCTGTCCCTTCCTCTCTCTCTCTCTCTCTCTCCATAACAATAAAGTATTTTTACGCAGACCTGGTCTAAATGCCTTCTGCCTTGCCACTGCTCCTGCTTTCAACAGAGCCCACATGGGGCATGGGACCTCATCCATTGCCATCTACCAGCCACACTGGGTAAATGGGATATCATATCATATCATATCACATCACATCAATCACATCACATCATATCATATCATATCATATCACATCACATCAATCACATCACATCATATCATATTATATCACAACAGAGCACATGTCTCATAACTGAATTGAGACATAGTATATAAAACAGAAATCTTGACTACATGATTAAAATTGACTTAGTTGTATACCTGGGCTTTTTCCTTCTACTAATGTCAAGAGAAAAGCTCTCTTGTCCTTGTTATTTTATTTCTTGTGACTATTACAAGACTTTGAATCATGAAGTGCTTAAAATTATAAAAATATTAAATACTATGGAATATAAGATTTAATCATTCTCTATGAATAGAACTACTTTAAATTTTATGTGCAACTTAAACACAGTCACATTGTTATTCAAAACTATGAAACATCAAAACACTGTATAAATTTTAGATGACTTCCTGAAGAAACTCTTCTCTAGCAAAATATAATTATAGAGAAGATGCTTTCAAGAATATAAATATGTAAACAAAGCATAGAACTTTGCTGGACTTTAAAACTGTTAAGTCTGAGTACCTGTTTATAGGTTTATTGAATATCTAGCCTTTCTGTGTAAATTTTTTAAATGTTGACTCCTCTTTAATTTGGATTATGTAAAGTATGAATCATAAATTCTTTCATTGTAAAAACATATAATTTTTTCTTGCATATATCTTTGCATGTGTATTTGTCCCATAGATGAAGATACTCAATGAAGGCACTAGATTACCCACAGTTAGAATTTCAATTGCTTGAGAGCCATTTGGTTTGGCTGCTGGCAACCTCACTCAAGTCCTATTAAAGACAGAAAGGCAAGAATATCTTAACTACTGAAAGACTTCTCCAGGACAAATTCTTTAAGGTTTTTATATTATTTTTTGGATGCATACTTACAAATATCTTCTAAATTCTAAATAATGTCTTAGTTTTTCTCCTCTTTATAAACCTCTAACCTTGAAAAGGGTACTTTATAAAAATATATCGCACCTAAGGGCAAAAATACTTTATGCATTTTCCTTTGAAGGGCATGTCATAGCCACATTTCTACTGCTGTGACCATGACTAAGGCAACTCAAGAAAGCATTTATTTGAGAGATTGCTTACAGTTTTAGAGGTTAGTCCATTATCATCATGGCAGGGGCGTGAAAGTATACAGGCTGGTGTGATGCTGGAGAAGTAGATAAGAGCTACATTCTGATCTGCCAGCTAAGAAAGAAAGTGAGAACAGGGCCTAACACAGCTTTTAGAAATCTCAAAACCCAACCTTTGCGTGACACAATTCCTTCAACAAGGTCATGGTTTCTAATCCTTTTAAACTATTCCACTTTTTCTTCTCTGCAACTGCCCATCCCCTCCCTGGGCAGGGAGCAGACAGTCCTATGGTCCCACTGACCCAATAATGCTTAGATCAGTCTCCACTTCTGGCCAAATCCAGTTCTTTCCCCCCTCCCTCAAGAGTGAGTCAGGTGTTCCTATAGTTGGACTGGGGTTTGAAGGGTCAGTCCAGGGTGTTTCTGATCCCAA